>JAOXJP010031150.1:0-16824 GCA_025762735.1 Platanus orientalis | reverse complement strand
CTCAATGAATATATTGATATGATTTTATATTGTTTCAGCATTGTTATTTTATTATATATATATATATATATATATATATATATATATATATATATATTCTTTGATTTGTCTAATTGTTTTTAGCATAATTTGTTTAGAACTGTATTGATCCTTATTTTGTAAAGAATATGTAACTATCTGTTTTGGATTTCTGAAATCGTGCTAAGTCTCGATCCAATGTTTCCTATAGTTTACGTATTTTCTTATTGAGTTGGTTAAGCTAACCCCAAATTGATACACATATGATGAGGAGATCGCTGAGTAGTGGTTCCAGATAAAGAGGACTAGAGACCGGATGGATCTTGATTTATGAGACATTAAGATTTGTTTCTGTTTAGAGACATGATATTTATTTCAATTCAATTTAGTTTATATTTAAGTTTATTAAGAATGTAACAAGTTAGTTTATTTTAGTATTTGGACCCTCCCCAGACCCCGCAGTGGCGGGAGCCTCGTGCACTGGGACTACCCTTATTTATTATTTGATCTTAATTAATGATAGATTATATGTTATTTGGTTTGGAATGTTAGACATATAGGTTATGGATTATTATTATGGAATATGAAATTGTTTATAAGTCAGACTTATGGGAATGTGACGAGATGAATGTGATTAATGGTTTATGATTGATGTATTATTCTGTTGCGTATGAATGCGAAAGTAAATGAAAAATGTGAAATTTTTTACATGAGATTTATATGTTAATAAATGAATGTGTTAATTTCACGTGCCAAAATTCATGGTCCTGTTGATATGGGTTTTGGGGCGCGATAGGTTTTGAGGCCAAATTTAGTCAATGACTACAAATTGAACCTAAACAGGGATGGACGGTAGTTTGAATGACCTCACCCATGCATTACAGGGATGTGGGGTTGTTTGAACGACCTCATCCTTCTTTACTGGGTTGAGAGGTCATTCAAACTCCTACCTACCACAAGCTAGCGGTCGTTCAAACAATTGCCTGTAACCCAAACTGGCGGTCATTCTCGATTTGGAGTTCAAGTGAATGGGCTTGTTTTGGCTAATTTTCTTGGCCAATTTTGCTCCATTTTCCCTCTGAATTAATCTTTGATTTCAATAGTAAACCATTATTATAAGATTATTCCAATTAAATTTATCAAAATTATATCCACACTTTCATTGACACACATACACACACACACGCTTATGACAAAATTATCAACAAAATTTCTCAATATAGTCTTACAATAGTACATCTATAAAAAAACTACAAAGTATCAAGAGGAGAGGTACAACAACATGAAACTATAATAAAGAGAATATAAATTATAGAAAAACATGTTTATTCATTGCCTTATTTCATGAATTTAATAAAAAAAATCCTTTAATCAAGAGATTTGGGTGAATCCATGAATTGAATGCCAAAACCAATCTCCCATGACCCCAAATTTATTAAGGACCATGTAAATTTGATAAATCTTATGAGATTGAACAAGAAAATTCATATCGATGTTCTTAGATATAAAGAAAGTGCATAATCGTACAGAATTCACATAGATATCTACATAACCTGATTAGATCTAAACAATCTCATACAACTCCATGAAAATACATAACAAATCCCTTTATCTCTGTATGAATTGGCATTTAAACATGGAATATGGAAGGAAAATCAAAGCATTATCAATCAAACATAGAGATTAAAATAATAATAATCATAATTCTAAATTTTATCCAATTCTACTCCTATCATGAAAAGATTTGCAATTTTCTTTTCATTTCTTCTTAATCTTCTTCCTCTCTTTTCTCTTTCTTCACTCCTTTAAATTTGAAGCTCCCTTTGAAGATGAAGAATTTTTCTCTAAGTTTAGAGGAGAAGCCTCTAAGATTGGAAAAGATCCCTTTCTTAGAGATGAATTTTCTTTAAATTGAAGTGGATATTTAAAAAATGGAGGAGCCCTCTCTTACCATTTGGGATACATCATCCTTAGATGATGTAACCCTATATGGACTTTTTATCAGTTCACCTATGGGTATCTAGGTAATTAGGAGGGGAAGGGCAATGTTGGGATTTAGGGTAGTTCAAGGCATTTTAGGAGACATAAAGCAAAAGAATATTCTAGATATGTTCTTCTATGCTATAAATTGTTTCGATATGCCTTCACTTTCCCAATAATGAGTTTTGGTAAAAAAAAATGTATCATTCTTAGTACATGTTTGGACAAGGTCTATTCACTAGAAATTTTACAAAACCGATTATTGATTCAAGATTTTTAACAAAAAGACAAATGTTCTATCCAAAATTTGTCATCCATGATGGTGTCTAGAGCACCATGGGACTCCACATGGAATAAAATCAGC
Organism: Platanus orientalis; assembly: GCA_025762735.1. Classification (NCBI taxonomy): domain Eukaryota; kingdom Viridiplantae; phylum Streptophyta; class Magnoliopsida; order Proteales; family Platanaceae; genus Platanus; species Platanus orientalis. The sequence continues at coordinate 14,462 of JAOXJP010031150.1, read as the reverse complement.
AAAATTGGTCGGGCCGGCCTAAAACCCAACATGTCCGGTCCATAGTTTGGTCGGGCTGGGTAAACCAAACTCGGGTTTGGGTCGAGTTTGGTCACACATGACAGGGCCCAACATAATTTCGGGCCGAGTTTGGACATAGGCTGAAAAAACCTGACCCCGGTCCAGTCCAACCTTAATATCTATTATTCATTAATAGGCCTGGCCCAGCCTGAGTATATACTAATCATTAATAGGCATAGCTCGGTCCAGAAAAAATATTAAGTAATACTTAATTTCATACTACAAAGAGTAAGTTTTAACTCAAAATTATGTCTTCAATTATGAAAGTCTTATGTTTTTAGCAAACATGAAATCTAGAACTCAATTTTAGTTTGATTATCAAAGTATAGTAAAAATAAAATTATAGTTTAGCTTAGATAAAAAAGAAAAAAAAGAAAAGCATATCTCTGTGGATAAGGCCCGACTTGAGCCCGAATTCGGCCCGAAACCCGACTTTTAAAGGTTAGGCTGAGTTTGGGCAAGGATCCTTGGGCCCGAGTTGGGCTCAGGCCAAGTTTGGGAAACCCTATTAAATGTCGGGCTCGGGTTGGGATGAACTAAGCCCGACTGGGCCCAACCCGACTTGCAGCCCTAGGTGTTGTGGATACCCACCTAAACAACAAATCCTGTATAGAACATCTTTTCTATTTTGACAAATGTCATAGGATTGACCCAAACACTAGCTATAGTCTCCTAGTGGACCCATTTGTCATTTTGTATCTCCTAAACCCAAGATTTAGAGGAAATTACAGAACAATCCATGTTAGACCAAATTATGGTGTTGTCAGCCATATAAATTTATACATTACAAAATGTGCAATAACGTAATGATAGAGAGTTCACATATATGTTACAAATACATATGTTATCGTTTGCATGTGTGTGTGTGTGTATTACCTTATTACGTATAAGTTATTAGAGGGTAAATTGTATTTGTACTCTCAATAATGTTAGTCTTTAAGTCTTAGATGTTAATTTAAAAGCAATATTTTAGATTTTTTCTTATGTCCGTATAACATGTTCCTTCCCTTTTCATGTAAAATTTGGGAAACTTTTTTTGGAAACACATAGCAATGGAGATGGAGATTTAAAACGTTTTGTTAGAAAATTTTTAGAGGTTGTTAAAAAGATGATCTTCAACAAAAAAATATTGATGTTGAAAAGGATGATCTGGTGAAACCTGACAACTGGAGAAGAAGCTTGGTGTGTAAGGTACTATCAGACAACCCTTTCAATTTTACAGGAATCAAGGAAGTTATTCACAAAATCTATAGAGCATATGCGAATATTTGAAGGACAAAATTGTCCTTAAATTAGTGAAAGGAATTGGAGAACCAAAACCTATGCTTCCTAGAGAACTAGAAAAATGGGGTAAATTTGCTAGAGTCAATATCAACTTGAATGTATCAAAACCTATTTGTTAGTCTCTCAATCTAATGCTCACCAATGGAGAAGTAAAAGTTATATCACTAAAATACGAGAAACTATCTCGTGTCTGCTATTTCTGTGGAATCTTATGACATACTCAGGAGAACTGCCTCAAGCTGAAGGATCGACAAAATACTATCTTATCGGAATATCCTGAAGATCTTCATCAAGAATTATTCAATCTTCTAGAACTGAAACTTATAGAAGAAGTCAAGGTTGCTACCTATAGATCAAATGCAAAAAACCCAATGGGGAAGATGCATTCTCTCATGATGGAGATGGTAGATTCAGAGGATTCTTAGAGATCGCCATTATCAAAGCTTGGTGTAGGAGACGGAGAGGACAAGATGACATAGACTTCCAGCTTAGCTAATCACGTGGACTCCATTAGTGGTGTGTTTACTCAAAGAAGGAATAATAATAAAGAAGAATTTAATTTCTCCAAAACAGCTGCCGTGGGTAATGTTAGAGAGGAAAGTTCAAATTTGAATTCATCCAAAATTTCCATCTTGGGAGATACAATAGGTAAGGGAAAATGCATCTTAACTTCTCCACTCATCCATTCCATATCCAAAAATCAGGCCAGCCATGAAGGAAATGGTCCACCAAATAATTCCATGACATTTATGGTGGGCTATTCAAGGAAGGTATTAAAGGAGAATCCGATGAGATTATTCCATCCTAATGAAGCATTATGCGGCAAAAGAGATCTCACATCAGGTTAAACGGCTCTAACTAAATGCACTAAGGAGAGATCTAAGGTAAGATGCATTCAAGGAAAAGAAGAAACTACCTGGACAACTAAGGAGCACATGGTATCCGAGTTGGATAAGGAAACTAATATGGTGGAGATAGACATCAATGGAAACAACCAGATTTCAACCACCCATGATGTTGTCATCCCCAAAAATGGAAATGGAAATCTAAATTTGGTTATGAGAGAGAATATTGGGGATATGCACACGACCAACCATATCTTGGAAAATCTCATGGAACTTCAAATGGCTAATTTGAATTCAAAACCCAAATTCAAGGAGCTACTAAATATGGTGGACCCCATAATTAAAGAAAAAGTCAATTATGATACCCACCATATCCACATGTTTCTCTCATTAAATGAAGGCGTTGCTAATGGCAAGAATGATCCTCATCAACCCAGGAAGACAGGCCAAGCCGAACTAAGTCATAACTCGGTCTAATTGATCAAGTCAATCCAAGATGAAGAAACGATTTCCTTCAAGCTCAAAGGTCCACTACTAGGTCAGTCTGTTCCAATCCCCTCTTCTACTATTCAACATGACTTGAATGCTCAATCCAATAACCTTAATCCACTCAAAGAATGGGCCAAAATTAGGGTAAATGATTTTGAACTTCCCTCTAAGAAGAAACCCTTGAAGAAATGAGAGAACTCAAACTCAAATGAGAGAAAGAAGATTGCCATCACAAAAAACAAATAGATGAAGAATGAAGTTACTCCAAACAACAACAACAATGGGTTTCTGGTTGTCCCACAATAGCCGCTGAAGCCATAAAAGGTGTTATCTTGGAACTATTGAGGTTTATGTAGTGACTTAACAGTTTTAACCCTTGAATCAATACTACACCTAAACCTCAATTGCTTTCCTCTCACAAGCTAAGTGTTCCAACATTGGTTTTCAAAAGGTTATTAGACACCTAGGGGACTTTAATCACTTCGTGGTCCCTTCTGTGGGACTTTCAAGATGTTTATGCCTTCTCTTGAGAAACAATGTGAAGTTGTAAACTACCTAGTATTCTACCAATGTAATAATTACAACTATTCAGAGTGAAATAAATAGCAATTTAGGGTATCTTGTATATGTGTATGGCCACCCTAAAAAACACAGAAGAAAAAGTGTTTAAAAGGAAATCATTCATTCCGCTTTCAATGTTGACAAACCATGGTGTTGTATTGTATTGGTGACTTCAACTCAATTACAAACCTTAAAAAGAAGATTGGGGGAAAGGTGTTGTCGGACCAATATTACCAAGACTTCAAGGAATTGATTGATTCATGTGGGCTCATTAGCCTGGTCTATTCAGGCCTGGCATATATTTAGTCAAACAAAAGAAGAGTACAATTTAACATTAGGAAAAGACTTGACAAAGCTTTAGCTTATTGCAACTAGATACTGAAGTACCCAAAGGCATATGTACTACACTTCCCAATGATCAATAGTGACCATGCACCAATACTCCTCAATATGTAGAGAATCACAAGAAAAATGAGACCATTATTCGGAGTTGGAGTGATGTGGTTCAAAGACGAGTCCTTTAAGACTGTGGTGGATCAAGCGTGGAACAAAGTGCTTGAACAAAGCCTGGCTGGAAAAATTAAACACTTCAGAGATGACATCAAGAAATTGAGCAAGTAGAAATTTGGAAACACTCAGTTGGAGATACATAAGATCAAGAAAGAGCTCTCAAGTGTTTAGATGGATGCACCTGATGATGACAACATTGTAAAAGAAAAGCTATTGGCCAAAAGGTTCAATGAATTACTTAGAAGAGAAGAAATATATTGGATGCAAAGATCCAACATCTCATGGATTAGGGAAGGGGACAAAAATACAACTTTCTGCCATATCTCCACACTTAATAGAAGTATGAAGAATAAGATCATTTCAATTAGAAACCCATCTGGTGATTTCTCCTATGAAGGAAAAGAAATCATTAGGACATTCACTCAATACTTCCCCACCATATTTTCAACCAATCACCCCATTCCCATGGACCAAGATCTGATACTCACGGACAAACCAATTACAAGCGAGGGAAATAAGCAACTGGAGGCCATTCCAGACATGGACGAAATTAAGGAGACACTTTTTTCCATGAGTCCACCCAAAGCTCCTGGACTTGATGGAATTCTTGTTATAATCTACAACAAACTATGGAGCATTACACACAATGATATAACTATGTTGGTCCAACATGCATTCAAAATAGTTACATCCCGGAGGAGATCAACAAAACTCACACTGTTCTTATCCCAAAGAAGGATGCAACAGAGATTCTAGGTGACTACATACCAATTTCTCTTTACAATGTCACATATAAACTGATCCATAATCATTGTAATTCGCATTAGGCCTTATCTAGACAGACTGATTTCACAAGATCAATAACCTTTTGTCCCAAGTCGATAGATCATAGATAACATCATCATTGCCAATAAAATTCTTTACTCCATGAAATCCATGTGAGAAAGAATTGAGGGGTTTGCATTGAAGCTGGATATAACGAAAGCATATGATAGGATGGAATGAGACTTCATCAGTGCAGTCCTAAAGAGGTTTGGCTTTTACAAAAAATATCACGATTTAATCATGTCAGGAATTAAATGAACAAAATTTTCCATCATGTGAAATTAGGCAAGGGTGCCCTCTTTCACCGTACTTCTTTATCCTATGTGCTAAGATTTTATCATGTTCAATTAACAAGATGGTTGAGCAAGGAATATACGAATAATTCATAATCAATAGGTATGCATCAAAGATTTCACAATTGATGTTTACTGATGATATCTAACTATTTGGGATGACTAATATGCAGGATGTTGAAAACCTCAAATCCGTTTTGGAGAATTATTAGAAGTATGTGGGGGTAAAAGGTGAATTATACAAAATTATCCATTCTATTTAACAAAAATGTCAATGAAGAGAAGAAATCAGAAATCCTCAACTTCTATGGGGTACAACTAATGGGGAAAGAAGACAAATACTTGGGCAAATAATTGTTGTAGAAGGACACTAGAAATGCCACATACAAGTTCCTACTGGAGAAATAACAAAACAAGCTAAAGGGGTGGGAAGCCAAGCTTTTATCTCATGTCGAAAAAACCATTCTAATCAAATCAATGTTATTCTCCTTTCCATGTTACCATATGACTACCAATCTTATCCCAAAATCTATTTGGAAAAAAAAAATTTACAAAGAGATTTTTGGTTGGGAAAGTAGAAGGGTAAAAACAAACTTTACATAAAAACATGGAATACATATCAAGAAAAAAAATGATGGACTTGAAATTAGAGAGATAGAAGCAGTCAACAATGCTTCAGTGACAAAACTGGGCCATAAATTCATTAAAAATCCGGATGATAAATGGGTTAAATTGTTAAAGGTGATATATCTCAGAAAATCAAACTTCTGGGAGATAAAACAATTAAACTCATCATCATCTATATGAAGAACTATTATTTGGAGTAGAGATTTACTCAAAGAAGGGATTTATTGGACAATTACGAGTGGTCATAACATTAACATCTGGGAAGATCCATGGATCCCTTGCCTTCCTGCTTATAGAACCAGTAAAAACACCACATATCCATAAAAAAGAAAGTTGTTGAACTCATTGACCATTCTACTCATAGCTGGAGGATGGATATTCTGTCCGAAATGTTTTCAACACATGTGGTGGAAGCCATACAAAAAATTCATCTCAGTGAGGAGGACAACCACAATAGCGACAACCCAATATGGATTCTCATTCCTTCAGGTAATTTTTCTACCAAATCGGCATACAAACAATATATGAAAAGAAGTGCCTCATCTTCCTCTAAAATGGAGTCTATTCCTAGGAAAATCTTTAAAGCATTATGACATCTAAAAAATACTCTTCCATGAATTATTATATTCATATGAAGATGCCTACATAATGCAATTGTGGTCAAGGGGAACCTATCCAAATTCATTAATACCATAGACCCGCTATGCCTATTTTGTGAAAAAGAAATAAAAATAATTGACCACCTGTTCTTTAACTATGAATTCTCACAATCAGTGTGATTTAGCTCCTAACTGAGTCTTAGAATATGTGAAACCAACAAATCATTCACGGATTGGATAAGAGATTGGTATGCATTGTTTCCCGATACACATGTATTCAACTTGGGTATCACCCATATATGGTTTATAGGGAAAGCTAGGAATGACAACGTCTTCAATAGACACATTATCTCAGCTACCTTTATTATTCAGAAAGTATCCAAGATGCACAACGAAATTCAAGCTGCTTTCAATAATCCCTTAGAGAATGGATGTATTGAAGAACCATTGGTAACCCAAAGCAACACCATTGTTAATCCTAGTTGGTCTCCCCCTCCACAAGGGCATATCAAAATCAATGTACATAGAGTTACTACACCAATAAAAGCCACAACAACCATTACAAGAGACCACTTGAGAGTTCTTATCGAAGGCTCATCGAAAATAATAGGTGGAGGAACAATAGAAGAAACAAAAGCATGGGGCTTTTTTACTGGGGCTGCAACTTGCAGGAAAACTTGGAGACAAAGACTATATCATTGAAGGAGACTGCCAATTGGTCACCAGACTGCTAATGGAAAAAGAAACCAAACCTCCTTAAATAATAGAGAAGATTATCAAAGATTGTTGAACTCTCTTAAGATCCACAACCACGATCTCTTATGTTTCTAGAAGTTGCAACAAGGTTGCACATCACATGGCCACAACCGCAACTAAAGAACACAAGGAAGGAAGTAGGAGAGCTGATTCATTAGATGTATCTCTGATATCTCTTGCTCATGCTGAAGGACATCTTGTAATTCATTCCGAATTCTAATGTGAAATTCAGCCTTTACCCCAAAACAAAATAAAAAATTTTAAAACAAAAAACACAAACGACTGTCATTTGTCAACATGATCAAATGATGATGTGGTAGAAATGTGACGCTCATTTGAAACACCACATAAGGTATTTATTCTTCTTTGCTGGACTCTCCATTTAAAACAAAACCATATATGATGGATACACAAGACAAAATAAGATTTTCATCGTTGGATAAGGAAATCCGAATGTGTTCGCAATGCAAACACATCATATTGTTTGTGATCTTTAAATTATTTAGTTAACAGATATATCGATTTACAAAAATGCTTATGCAAATAACTCACTCATGCATATTAATGTTGTGGGGCTATTGATGTCGGATCATTTTTAGTCATCTCGGGTAAACTTGGCTAAGAGTGAATTTTCAAAAAGAGTAGACCAATTAAGTCAATGATTCAACGGGTATTTGCTTTGAGTAAATTTCTTTCAAGACCAGATGATGCCTATTAATTACAGGGAGTTGATGAAAAGGAAGTCTTGTGAGACAATAGAGACCACCAAATTAAAATGCCTTCCACTTACTATGTGAAAAAACTCTGGAATAGGAGAAATCCTAACTTGACCATCTTTATTAAGATTCCAAGTTCACCAAAGCAAAAGAGAAAATCAGTCATCTTATTTATGTACTGTCATTTGATGCGGTCTCAAGACTCTCAACTACTAAATTGTCCCCTCATAATTATACAGTCGGTGCTCTAATTATTTATATCATTTATGTACATGTTTTCTATTAAATACATGAGAGTAGTATTTTTGAAATTATCTCTAATACTTTGTTATAATAATTATTAGAGCTTCTAACGTGTATCTTAAGAGTTAGTATTTTATTAAAAGCTTTATTAAGGGCTAATAAAGAAAATTTGAAGCTTCAATACCAAGATTGGGATGGAAAGGAGCATCATCATCATCATAGACAATTTTAGTTTATCTAAAGCGCGTTACAATTTTCTCTTAAACAGAAATCATTCAGAATAAAAGACAAATGCCACCAATTCCAGTATTTTGGTCTTTCATCTACTCAATAAATATTATAACAAAAATATTTATGTCAATGTATGTCACTTGCAAAATGCTGCTTAGGGGGATTGGACCCCAATACCTTTTTCTTGGAGAGGCGTTAGTGATACCAAAAATATGCTTGATGAGTTGATTTTGACCATTTGATGAATAGATTCATTTTTTTTTTTCTTGATCACTGTCCTTCAAATCTTGGCCGTCTAAAGGGAATTAGTGCAGGATGGTGTCCAAGATAACATGGGACGTCATATGGAATAAAAGTGGTGGCTGATATGCATTTTTTGAATGTAGAATATGCATTTTATTCCATATGAGGGCACCTGGTGTCCTGGACACCATCCAAGACACCAAATCCTGGACAGAGCATCCTTCAAATATCTCTAATTGGTAGACAATTTGGTCTAGCTAATCGTCTATGTGACTTCTAGGAAAGCAGATATCAAAATAAAGCCACGAAACGATGAGATCATAGCAAAATAACATGACATCACTATTCTCATATCAAACGGCTTGCATTTAGTAATATATCATATTAACGTACACCGGGTCTGTAACATCAACATGAGTCTATGAAATGAAGTTGAAGCATGAAGAATATATATAAGCTGTGGTAGCTGCAGAACAAATGGAATCCATTGCTATGTATTGAGAGTGAAAAAGTAAGAAAATAAATCAAAAAGAGAGGAAGGCCAAAAAGAAAAGAAAAGATACAGAGTCTCTTTCTCTCTCCCTTCCTTTACCGAAAGTCCCAAGTCAGTAACAGCAGTTTTAATCTCTGAATCATGGAAAGACTAACGGAGGTGGTGGTGGTGGTAGTAGTGGGGATGATGTTGGGAGGTGGAGGAGGGGTGGTGGAAGCGGCGAGCTGGTGCGTGGCGAAGAGCAATGCAAGCGCAGTGGAGCTGCAGACGGCATTGGACTATGCGTGTGGGGCAGGAGCCGACTGCGTGCCCATCCAATCGTCGGGGCTGTGTTACCTCCCTAACACAATTCAGTCCCACGCCTCTTACGCTTTCAATAGTTACTTCCAGCGCAAGGCCGGTGCCCCTGGTGCCTGCGACTTCTCCCGCACCGCGGCTATAGCTACGACCGACCCCAGTTAGTTCTCTCTATCACCATCTCTCTGCCTGTTTTTTCTTACTCAATATTTACTTATTTTCTTTGCGACTCTCTCTCTCTCTCTCTCTCTCTCTCTCTCTCTCTCTCTCTCTCTCTCTCTCTCTCTCATTTTAGTCCATATTTACTGAGCAAATGTCTTAGACATGGCCAGACTCTAATTATCTCTCTTTCTTTCTTTCTGGCTGCTTATTTTACTCAATATTTACTTATTTTCTTTGTGGGCTTGGATTGTTTTGTTTTGGTTGTAGGCTATGGATCTTGTGTCTACCCATCATCTCAAAGGTACGCCTTAGATTTTTAATTTTATCAAAATTTTATTTTAATTTAATCTATTTAAAATTAGCTCAAACTATTTTTTTCTCGGAACTCCGGATCCTCTCTGGTCTTGCATCAAGGAGTTAACACAGTTTAACCACAAAAGTTAATATTAGTTCACTTAACCTTGGTTACACTTTGTTTTTCTTACTGAGTGTCATCTCTTCCCTCACGCATGACGACGGAGCCCCTATTGTGAGAGAGATCTGCCTTTAAAAGTACAGTGCGACACCACCAAGGCATTACAATGCGGGAGCAAATGTTCACTCCCAAACATTGTCTACGCCCATTCTCCCATAAACGAGGGCTAGGGTGTAATGGTTAAAAAAAAAAACTGGGGTGCATAGGGTAAAAACTGTAAAAACAGTTTGGAAGTATTCCTTACATTACATGTTAGCCTTGTATCTAAGGAGAATGGGAGTAGACAATTTTTTGGTAATAGAACATTTGCTCCCTAAGAATAAAATTTGATGGGTGATTTTCACTTTTTCTTTTGGTCTGTGTTGCCTTCTAGTCTCTAGATGAACGCAATGCAGGTAGGTAGGGGTGTCAACGAGCCGAGCTTTGCCCAGCTCTGCTCGGGCTCATCACATTATGGCTAGGTTCAGGCTTGGCTTGGGCTCGTCACAAGCCTGAGTTGCCAAGCTCAGGCTCGGCTCACCAGAAAAAAAAAAAACCATCTACTTCCAAACGGTCCATCATTAGCCTAATTTCAATAAAAAATTATGTTGTTATTATATATAATTTAACAAAATTATATTGTTACTATATAGATATTATATATTTTAATATTATATTATTACTATATATAATTTCATAAAAAATTATTAACTAAACCAAGCACTTAACGAGCCGAGTTTTTAGCCTGAGCTTAGTGAAGCTCGGCTCAGGCTCACTTAATAAATGAGCTTAAATCAAAGCTAAGGCTCAGCTCATTGAACTTAAAACAACGCTCAGGCTCGGCTCTTTGACAACCCTAAATGCTGTCGGGAACTTATGTGCCCTCTTATTTTTGTGATAGAATATCTGAAGTCCTTTTTCTGCCCCTCGTCACATTAATTTATTTTCCCCCTATAAGTATGTACCATGTTGCTTTAAAAAAAAAGAAAAAAATAATCTCATCATCATATGTTTCTTCCTTAGGGGTAATGGCATTTATATGAATAATAATATTCTGTCACCAAAAGTGTCTGTGATCCTCTGTGACCACACCACTGGCTTGGGGTGTACAAATTTAAATTGTCAAAAAGATGTTCAAATACAAAAATAGGTGTCCAAAAAAGGCACCTAATTAAAAATACATCACTTGTCAACCCATGATATAGTCACATAGGGTTACAACAATTTTTGGTTAGAGAACATTAGCCTTTATTTATAAGGATGGTGGAGACATTTAGGGTTGAGCTTGAGTAGCACAAAGCACGAAGAGCTGCATTTACTGGAGGTTACTCTACAAGTTCATGGGTTGCACTTAAAAGATCTAGGGTAAAAGATCAGCTCGAGCAAGGTTTCCACAAGCATCTTGCTCGAGCTGTCATGTAGAACAAAAAGAAAGGCAAAAACCCAAGTTATACATTGGGCTTGATTTCTCTTTTTTTTCTAGTTCTACGTGGCAGCTCGATCAAGATTGCTTGCAGAGGTCTTGCTTGAGCTGATCTTTTGCCAAGATTTGGAGGGCTAAGAGCCAGCTCAATTATGTGTGTGTGTGTTTTATTTATTTTTTTTGTGGTGGGGTGGGGCGGCGAGAGGGGAGAATGATTGTCTGTGTTGACACAGACCTCTATAAGTGTGCCATTGATTGACACATGATGGGTTTTTGAATTTAGTCTCTTTTGAGCATACATTTTCATCACAAAACATTTCTTCCTTTTTTTTTGCTTGTTGGGAAGATAAAAAAACAAAGAGTAAGAAGATTACACCAAACAACCATCCCCAATAGCAAAGCATGAAACCAAGGGGAGAAGATGACCATAGGCAAGAACCCACCAAGGCACCAATATAGTTCGGTTATGGGTTTGAAATTTGAATCAACTCTTAGGAAGATCAAGACAGTACTACCTAATGCGTGACACAAATTCTAAATAAATACGGAAGGGTTAAAGGGGGGTGTTACAGTGAACACTCAGTATATATATATATATAGGATTAGTGGACAATTAGGCTGTATTTTTGTTTGTAAGCCGAGTCATGCCTACTTTTACGAGCCCAGCAGCCTGAGCTCAACAACTCTGGCTCACCACGGGCTTGAGCTGAACCTGAGCTTTGCCTTCATGTGACAAGCCTGAGTCGACCATTGCCACTCTTAAACATAAATATGAAGGACCGGATTTTTAAGTGATCTTTTATATCAGGTGGGGCTGGAGATATAGCATGCCATTTCCAAATAACACGTGACATAATGCCTGATAAAGGGTGTTTTGGTGAATATACAGGGGCTCTTAACTACTCTGTATTTACTACAAGCCTTTTTGTATAACCAAGACATTTTTTGTCAGGCATCGTGTGGTGTCACATATTGACTGATACTAGTGTGATAATTGGAGACGATTTGAACTCTGGGGGGTATTTAAATGGTGTAGAAAAGAAAGGACTTGTGGAAGAAGAGCAAGGTATCATTGGGTTGTGTAAGGATTTTCTTACTTTTGCATTTGTTTTTCTTTTCAAAAGGCCAAAAAAAAAAATCTTTGAAAGATATTCGTTTTTGATAGAGAAATGCATAAGATGGTCCATCTATGGTCCTAGGGACCGATTCAGCATTTTCTCATTTCTCGACTGTCGTACAGAAACTTTTCTTCTTGGATTCCATTCCTGAAACCGAATTCTTTAAAAAATGTGTTTCCAAAAATTGGATTAAAAAAATTGGACCTGGGGACCAATTTTGCATCTCTGTGTGTCGTGCTGAGTACTTGTGTTTTCTATGATTGTCTGTGTTGACATGGGCCTATGTAGGCGTGCCATTGATTGACACATGATGTGGTTTCTCTTTTTTAACATCTGAATGCTTTTTTGAACCCCAAACACAATATGTGTCAGTTTATAATTCACCATATACACTATGAACACTTTGTCATCACAGAACATTTTCTTCCTAAAAAAGTAGTTAGTTGTCTCTAAATGCAAGTTTTGCACTAAATCAATATTTGAACACCAATAATGATATAGTGTGCAAGCCATAAGTTTGCCCAATAAATAAATGTTCTGTCCAGGATTTAGTGTAAAGGATACCAGAGGACTTCACATGGAAGAAAATGGGCCGGGGTTGGAAGAAATTTCAAATTCTTGTTCATTTTATTTCATATGATGTCCCCTGGTGTCCTGGGGAGGACAAAATATCGGAGGTTAAGTACGGAAATCTGCTTTTCCTGATGTATTAGAATGGCATAGGGGGCTGACACATCAGTACTGAAAAATGACTTTTACTTTTCAATGCTGATGTGTCCACCCCTTGATGTCATTCTAAATTTGCAATTGCTAATGACCTGATTTCTCTATGACCAACCGGAATTGGCAGCACGGCTGGAGGAGCAACAACATCAGTCACACCAACTACAGCGACGCCTGTTACACCGACCTACGGTGGCGGGGCTGGAGGACTGACTCCTGGTTTCGGCCCAACAATACCCAACACAGACAACTCCAATTTTGCTTTTCAGTCTTCATATACCTATTTCTTGTCTTTCGTTTTATTGCTTGCTCTTTCAGTTCTCTTTCGACCTATATAGTCTTTGTTCAAAGATGAATTTAGTTTTCTTTTGTTGAAGATGATACATTTTTGTTAGAAGTTAGAGCCTGTATGTTTGGCTTTTTGGTAAAGTAGGGATCTGTTTGTTTAGTGGCATCTTATCATATGCCCTTTACCTGTAACTGGCCCCTCTTTCTTTTATTTATTTATACTTTGGTTCTTGTAATTGGTTCCACTTTTGGTGTAAACTTGGGATCTGATTTTTAGAATGATTTGAGTTGAGGCCTAGAGATTAGGAACCATCTGTCCTGGATTGTTCTCATCCCTGAGTTTGAAGCTTTGAATTCCCTTTTATTTATTTCTTTAATTTTTTTTAAGAGATGGGTGCAGTTTATCCTGGGTGTCGCTGCCAACCCTTTACAGCTTAAAACAGAAAGGACATCTAGCTAGATCTTACTTTGGGAATCTAATATGAAAAAATTAGAAAAAAAACCGGCTTAGTTTGATGATTATGATGACTTACAACCTGTTTATTGACCCCTTACCCAAAAAAGAAAAAATCACTTACATAGGCCAAAGCGGATTTCCTATAGCAAAAAAGCGTAAAACAACCCTCTTATGCAAGACGCTTGGCGACATGTAGTAGAAAAAAACGAACGACCACATCTTTCACACGGTTAGGGGTGGTAATTTGTGTTGACAGGTTCATCTACTGCAAGCTTGAAGTGTGGTAAAGTCTGACATCATCCACAATGCAACACCTACAAAAAAAAAAAAAAAAAAAAAATGGAAATCACATACCAAAAAGTGAAAATGATCAATCAAAATTTATTTTTTGCAGTTTTTGGGGGTATGGTCACACTATAGATGATGCCAAACTTTACCTTATTTCAAGCTGTAGTAGAGGCTTTAAACTCGGTTTGTGCCGTGTTGAGCTAAGGGTATACAACTATATGGATCAATCCAAACACGACCCATTTATTAATTGTGTCAAAACAGGTGAAACAAATGCTCTGTGATAAAAATGCCTGTAGTAATATATATGGTGAATTACAAACAGACATGTGTTGTTTTGGGGGGTAAAAGGGTCCAAAAAGTGTAGAGTTGAAAAAGTAGGTGGTCAATAAAAGACATTAAATTCAAAAACACATCATGTGTCAATCAATGCACGATAATAGAGGTCTGTCTCAAAACAGACAATCATTCTCCTAC
>JAOXJP010031139.1:0-16824 GCA_025762735.1 Platanus orientalis | reverse complement strand
GAACCTAATCAAAGCAAAACCCTTCATGGATCATAGCAAAACTAATTAAGAACGATTCTAAGAACCTAAGAACAATCAAAACGATGTAGAAGTGTTGTTGTTACTTATCTTTTGGTTTGAAAACAAAACTAAATCGAAGCTTCAAGTTCTTTCTTAAAAAATCCCAAAATCTCTTACAAAACTTAGCTTTCTCTCATATTCTTTCTTTAAAATCCTCAAATTTGTAAAGTTCTTCAAAAGATCATCTTTCTTACGAATCTCTATGCTTTTATAGGCTTAAATAGCAACCCTAATCCCAAATTTCGTGTTTAGGTACGTTTCTAGTGAAAAAGTCCTTAAAATTTTAAAAAAATCGCGGTTGTACTGAATTCTCCACTTTGATAATGTCATCCTGCCAGAATTTTTTTCTAGTACAAACACCCAATGGAAAAACGGTCATAACTTTCTCTACAAAACTCGGATTCACCTACCATTTTTTTGTTAGAAACTAGACTTCAAGAGATTTCCAAGAATATATAGCTCGTTATCTAATTCATTCTAAATTTTAATTGATGTATTTTTAAAGTTACCCCAAAATCTATTAATTCATACCATACCAGACGACATAAACACGTTTTGGGAAAATTGTCATAACTTCTTCTAGGAAACATTAATTCTCTCACCGTTTATCGCATTGAAAAGTAGACTCATAGATATTTCCAAGGATATATTATTTGTAGGGTGATTCCTATGGAATTGATAGATATTGACTTATGAAGTTGTGTCATCTATCTGTAACATCTTCAGAAATTGTCATATCCTTGATCCCTTTTTTGTTTTCCTTTGCTTAGTAAATTGCCTTTAAATTTTTTGTTTGGTATCTATTTTGCATGTCATTTGTTGCGTAGGACTCTAGACTTCCATGCCTATCCAAAGGTATAAGTTTTACTCCCAAATTATTTCTATATTTTCGTTGGTGCATTTATAAACTTGTGCCAACATTTAGATTGACATATGTGTATTTAAGTGGTTCTCTGTGTATACAGAACTTTTGTAACATGTGTTAACATTCTAAGTATGACATGTGTACAATATATGTGTGTCATGATGTGGGGTATTATAATATAGCATAAAAAGGAAGGCAAAATCAAAAGCTATACTTGGGTTTGATTTATTTCTGTTTTTTGTTCTATGTGGCAGCCCTAGCAAGATTGCTTGTGGAAGCCTTGCTTGAGCTAATCTTTTTCTATTGCAGATTTCCATTTTGTAGAATTGGAATTCCAAGGTCAATTCCAATTCTATTAATCCAAACACACCCTTGTAGATTGGTCAAAAATTGACACAGGATCTGTTTTTTAATTTGGTGCCTCTTTTTGAACACTTATTTTTTCATTGAACACTTTTTTGACATATTTAACCCTAACACATCAGGGATCCATTTATTGCTCACAAAGGCTGACAATATATACATTTTTTTTTATCATAGAACTTTTGTTTCATTTTATATGCTGGAAAGGTGGACGATATAAAGAATGAAGAAGGAAAGTTTGAGATAAACTTGTAAAGGGATTTTTAAAAGAAAAGAAAAGAATAGAATAGGGAGCGAATCTTCTACTCGCTAAAATTATCTATTCCCATTTTCCCAGTAAAAGGTAAAATCTATAAAAACAGTTTTCAAAATAATCCTCGCGTGCCAGCCCTGTGTTGGGAGAATGAGCCTCGTGTTTAGGAGGATGGGATTAAACTGGGCTTGGATTATGTGAGAATGAATCTCATGAGAACCGTGAAAACGGCACCAGAGGGGCTGATGCATCAGTACCAAAAAGTGATTTGCATTTTTTCGGGGGCACTTATCACTTTTCGGCGCTGACGTGTCTGTACCCTGATGCCGTTTCCACAGTTCTCACAAGATTCGTTCTCACCTAATTTTTAGTGGATTAAACTTCTTCTCTACTAATATAGGAATTGAAGATGGAAACAAAGATTTCCATTAATGAGGAAACCTTACTTTGAATAGTAAAACGGTCAAATGTCGATTGAGATCTAAGGGAGGAAGATCTATGATGACAACATGGAAGTTTTGCAAACAATCTAATTGGAATCCGAGGAGACACTTACCAATACATTGTGGTAGGTATGATGTTAGGTGAATTAGTATATATATATATATATATATATATATATCTCAACGGAAAAGATTGTATACGGAAATCTGCTTTTCCTGATATATTAGGATGGCATTAGGGGGTGGATACGTCAGCACTGAAAAGTGGTCAGCACCGCCCAAAAAGTGAAAGTCACTTTTAGGTACTGATATTCAGCCCCCTGATGTCATCCTAATACATCAGGAAAAGCAAATTTCCGTATACAATCCCAGCCCATATCTCAAAGGTCCATATGTGAGAACAGACTTTCTGAATATGGTTTTCTATGAAACAGCTTGGAAAGAAAGGGAAAGGAACTGCTACACCCATATGTGTTTGTCTCCCGTGTCCCCACACTACTGGTTGACATGTGATGGATTCTTAAATTTGTTGCCTCTTTTAATTAGGGAAAAAATATTCATCTGACCACTTTTTATGGTTTTAATCCACTACATATTTTTAGAGATGAGATTTTATAAGCTGCCCCTATTGTTTGCCAACCTCTATTGATGGTTAAGGGAGCAGAAACGAACTTTTTGGGGGTGTGTAAATCAGTTCTCACACTATTGTGGTCCCCCTTAACTTTTGGCAGAGGTTAGCGGGTATGGGGGCGGCATAGAAAATCCTCACCATATTTTTATGGGTGCCATTTAAAAATTTTTATTTTTATTTTTACCCAGTAATAGGTGTTCTTTTTAAGTAAACGGATTAAGTAAGACAACTTAGAGAGTGGGTAAAGTTGGAATGACATCAGGGCCAACACATGAATGCCAAAAAATGTATTTCACTTTTCTACACTGATGTGTCTTTTCAGGACTTTGTGTCCAGGTGATTTCATACAGAATAAAATGGGTAAGAGTTATATGAAATTTCAAATTTGCACCCATTTTATTCCAAATGAAATCACTTTGTGCTATGGACACCAAATCTGGACAGGAAATTTGCTCCTTTAACCCTATATACCTCACCTTTCGTGTGTGGAGACACGTAAGGACAGACAAATTGGGTGCAAGCAGATCTTTTCCCGGAAAGAAAAGACAGGCAGCGAGGGCTAATGAATCAAAATTAAATGATTACCATCCTTCTTCCAAGGCAAGTGGAGCCAGACTGCATTCTGCATAACATCCGTTTGATCAATGATTAAAAGTAATGATTAAGTGGGTCTAACCGGGTGGGCACCACTTCATTCATTTCATCACTACCGTCCAGTATTTACGCGTTAAGGATCTTCTCCTGCCGGCCTATGACCTGTTAAGGTCCTGTCTGATAGGTGGCAGAAATGATTGGTAGGAAAAAGTGAATTGTAATTTTTAAAATTATATTTCATGTTTTGTCTCCATTAGTATCCTGCCACCTGTTAGACAGGACCTTAGCAGGTCAGAAGTGGCAGGAGAGGATCCGGTCCAGTATTTCCGATGTACCAACCACTTTACCACCAGCCATTTCGCGCCCCCTTCTCTCTTAAGTACGGACTGGGTGACTGGGAATTTCGTTGCTTCCTCCCTTCATCCCCCGAAGACTTTCGTCTTGATTTCTTTCGATCTGATCAACCATGGCCATGGAAAGTCCTCTGTAAGGAATCTTCGTGAGAAAGAAGAGCTGCTCTCTGCTTAAAAACCCATAAAGGGCTTCCATCGTGACTTGAGCTGAGGATGATCGTCTTGGAAGTAGGTCCTTTCTACCCGTTTTCTTGCTGATTGGAAAGAAAATTTGATGAAATAGGTGAGAATTTATCTTTTTTCTTTATGGGTTTTTGATTGAAAAGCATATACTCATCTGTGAATGTAATTGTTTTGCTTGATTCTGTGTTGTGCTGAGTTTACCATGGTATGAACCCTAGATTATCGGACTAAGGTATTTTAAGGTTCTGGAAAGGAACGATCTAATGGTTGTAATTCTTTCTTAACTTTGTTTGTTTGATTACCAGAACCCTAGATTTCTGGGAAAGATTCTAACTTTATCTTGGAAATTGATTGGGAGGAGTGTAATTTCTAACAATCTTGAGTAGTTTAGGGTTTGGTTTGGATCTTTGTCTTGGTGATGGAGGATGCCAGAGAAGATAGAATGGATCTTGATTTGAATCTTGGACCCAATGATCCTGTATCGCCTGGTTTGGAAGAACGAATTCGACGGCTGGAAGCAGTTGCGCTTAGGCCTAGGTATCGTTGGAGGTGGAGATCAGATCGTGTCTCACCGGAGCCAAGGAACATTTCGATGGAGATGATCCTCAACTCTGGTAGAGAGCGAAGATTGCATACTGGGGAGGGGAGTGTTGCTGCGGAAGAGAGAACCACTGAGAGAAGCAAAAAATGCAAAGGGAATTCGGCTGATTTGATAGCCAAGGCATTTGAGAAGGACGATAAGGAGGAGAAGGGGAGTGATGATGGTACTGGCTTTTTTGACTGCAATATATGCTTGGACATGGCAAGAAATCCGGTCCTCACCGGTTGTGGTCACCTGTTCTGTTGGCCCTGCCTTTATCAGTGGCTTCACATTCATTCGGATGCCAAGGAATGTCCTGTATGCAAGGGAGAGGTTACAGATGCGAATATTACACCGA
This sequence comes from Platanus orientalis, assembly GCA_025762735.1. Classification (NCBI taxonomy): domain Eukaryota; kingdom Viridiplantae; phylum Streptophyta; class Magnoliopsida; order Proteales; family Platanaceae; genus Platanus; species Platanus orientalis. Next base: position 12,141 of record JAOXJP010031139.1, on the reverse strand, counting down.
TTTATGGCCGTGGAGGCAATACCCATGAGTCGGAGAAGGAAGATGAGTCGGGAGTGAAGGTCCCTCCAAGGCCACATGCACGGCGGATTGAGAGCTTGAGGCAGAGCATTCATAGGACAGTTCAGGTTGATGAATTTAGCGTTGCACACATAATTAGGCAAATTGGCAATAGGTTTGATCCGATAGGAGAGTGGCCTACCTCTCGTGATATTGATGGTTCCCGTGAGACAACTGATGGACCCAGTTCATTGGCCAATAGAATTCATACCACCCGGAGAATGCGCAGGGAAGGATCGGGACGATTTTCACTTCTAGAACGGAGTCGCATCAGACGAGAAGCAGACATAATGGATTTTATGCAGCGATCTACAGGAAGCTCTGAGGCAGAGGGTAGCCGGCGCCTTCCTTCCCGGCGACTTCTGAGATCGCAACCACCCAGAGCTACTGCGGGTTCATATTTATCCTCTGCTTTAAACACGGATGAAAGATTGGCTCAGGCATATCTTGGTCATCCTATGAGAAGAAACCATAATCAATTTCCACCAGTTGAGGATACAGGTTCTGCTTCAAGCATGGCTGCTGATATACACTCAGAAAGCCAGACAATGGATAACGCTATGGAAATAGATTCTATGTTGTCACTGTCTCCATCTTCAAGAAGAAGCATTGATGCTTTAAGGGCTTCAGATGCAGACATCAGGGTTTCACCTGCAACTAGAAGGAGAAGGTTGAACTAATACAAGTCTTCTGTCTAATTATTTAGGGAATATCTGATAACTTAAGGTTCCTTTAATATTGGGCCGCCATGTATGTTTGCCATCACCTGTGTAAGTGAAAAATTCCTTAATGGATTTTAACTTCATTCTGTAAGCTCTCTCCATTGACTGTGTTGAGGTATTTATAATAGCTTGTTGAATATTTTTCACTTATAGGGGTTGATTTTCTGTGGAGGACTGTCATTTGCTGTCCTCCAAGGAGTATATTTGTTTGATTTGTTTACCAAGTCAATTTGTAATGTAGAAGCAGGAGAACATATGGGTAAGAGCTGTACATAGTAAATTTTCTTGCAAGATTCATATTGTCATATACATCTGTTTCTAATTATATACATGGCTTTTGTGTTCCAAATTATTTTTGTGTCAACTGCAGCTTGCTTTTGTAGGCTTTCTTATAGTATATAAAAAAAATGGATGGCTAGGTTTTCTGGACAGTATTTTGCTTGATAGGCTTCAGATATTGGTGTTATATATATATATATATATATATATATATATATATATATATAGCTACACCATAATTTGTGACATGGAGAAGGTCGTGAAACACTAATTAGGAGGTTCCTTTTTCAAATATAGCATGTCACAAGAGCGAGGAAGAGGGTGATTTCCTTTCGAAACTCACCCTCAATCCAAATTTGAAAGAGTACTGTAAAACTAGATTCATTGGATAAAATACCTTCTTAGTCAGATTGGTATATTTATCATCTTCATATAGAAATTCTGTTTTTTTTATTATTTTTTATATGAATATATAGGAAATTCTGTTATCTTCTCTTCAAAGTTGAGATTGATCTAACTTATTGGGTGGTAAGAGGTCTTTCTTCTACTCCTGCTGTTCCTCCCACATCCTGCAACCCTTCTTCTTCTCCATCTTCTTCTTTCTTCTTATTATTTTTTTACTGTCTCATCTTTTATTATTATTATTTGATATTCATTCTGTATCTTCAAAATACGTTATTTTAGTTGTTGAGTATTTAAGTTTGTACTAATAATAAATAGTGAATAAGCTATCTTTTCTCAATACATCTCCAGCTTGATTTTCAATGATGGGTAACACAGTCGAGCTACCTGCACCTGTCTGGTCTAATTGTTTAGTGGCTCTTTCTAAGAGCATACTATTGCATTGAAGGAATCCATAGAGGGTTGGACAACCCAATTCCATTCTTCTCTTATTTTCAGCATATTGTATTAATAAATTTTAATATTAATGACGGATGAAAGTGTCTTTTTCTGTTCTCATTTTAAATGAATCGATCTCTTTATCTTTCGAACTTTAAGTTTATTTAAACTTTATATTATAACTACTTTGAGACTAATGAAAGGATAAAATAGTAATTATATCTTTTTAGTAGTAACTATTATATTGATATCATTTATCTAATTTTATTAAGGATTACTTTATATAGTCTTTCTTAAACTCTTCAGTAATTCTTTTCAGTATCTTACTGTCCAAAATTAAATGCATATTTCTAAAAAGTTTCTGTAATTTTTTATTTGAGATACCCTTGAATTGCGAAGAAATGCATTTATGTGTAGCAAAGATAAGTCTGTTGAAAGCTTTTATCAGGTAGTATTTTTTTGTTGGTTATAACTAATTATGCACAAGACTCTTATTTCCATTGACTGCACATTTTTTCGAAGTCCTAAAGAACTGAAAATTGTCAAGATTCTTTTGTGGGTAATTAGGAATGATATAAGAGCAATTAAATTAATTGTGATCTTTTGTAGTTTCTCCTCATTATTATTTATTTTCTTTTTTGAGGTTCAAAGGAATCGAAATTTGAGATCCAATTTGGTGGTGGTAAGGTAATAAACATGTAAGAATCGGTTTCCGGTAGAGGCTGTAAAAGATTAAAAGGGAAATGTACCTGGACAAAAATCAACACTATCCATGAAATTTTTTTTTTTCCTCTAAATTTTGACAAGACAATCAGACAGATCAGGAAACTCATTTTGATTTCATCAAAAGAACATGCCATTCCCTAACTCAAATATCCACTATTTTTTCCAATCTTTTGTAAGATGCGGCTAATGTCATTGGAAGATAGCAGTTCATTGTAGAGATCAGAGAAATTCTGGACAAGGAAAAGCAAGCAGTTGAGATTCAAAGCTTCTAGTTGATATTAGTGATTCTAATTTGATACTGTAGCTTGGAAACAGACTAGCTATATATTGTAGCAATTTTAATGTTGGGGGGATCTTAAAAATATTAAACCCTTAAGGGAGCTAGTGTTACGGTCCACGTGACAAGTTGACATTTGGGTCTCTGGCCTAGTATACTTGTACATTGTGCAAATAGAATTAGGGTTTATATGCGGTTATTGTGGTACACTAACCGTAGTGGTCCACTAAAGTCTACTATAGCCTAGCTTTTATGGTGCGGAGAATGTTCTGGAGAATTCTAGGGTTAGGATGGTTCTAGACCCTTGAGGATTTGGTAGGACCAACTAAAGTCGCCCTAAGGTGAAATTGACATCAAGGGCCAACACATCAGTGCCAAAAAGTGAAAACTATCCCCCCAAAAAGTGTAAGTCACTTTTTTGGCACTGATGTGTCAGCCTCTAATGTCAGTCTCACCTTAGGGTGACTTTAGTGGTCTCACCAAATCTGAGACAGAGACATTTCTAGGGAAGATATTGGAAGAGGAGGTGGTGGAGTATTGTGGAAAATTCCATACCATTGGATGCATGACAAGTAGCAAAATTCAACAGGGCCTTAGGAACATGGTTTGCCAATATAAAAGGGAGGTCCCATTCGATGTCCATGCCGTTCATGCTGCAATAATCTCTTCTTACCTATATTTGATGTGGAGACTCACTTGTTCATGACAGGGATCAATCCAAATTATACCCAGTGGATCTTTCATGGGGAGGAGGGAGGAAACACGGAGTTACAATGACGATGACGATGATAGTGTTGATGATTATGCCGACGATTACATTGATGACATGGACCATATGTTAGATGACATTCGGGCAGACACATTCGTTGATGTTCCCCAAGATTGCCAACTGGTGGATCAATACCAGATCTCTCCCCAAGTACATCTTTCGAGTAGCTACTAGAGGATATTTTCTACAACAATCGTGAATAAAAACAACTTGTATATTTTCTTGAATAGATAGTGATGTGATATTCTTTGTACAATCTCTTGTGCTCTATTCTAACATAGCGACTAAGTGTGTGGGTGTGGGCTAGGCTAACTCGTCTACAAGTGAGTGTAGCACAGGTGCTGTTAGGATTGTCAATCAGGTTAGGGTGAGTCGGCCCAAGGTTTGCCCAAACTCAGTCTGAAATGTTTTACTCGAGCCCGAACTCAACCCAAATAAAACTTTGAACTTTAAAGGTGGGACCAAATTCAACCCGTTTTAAAACAACAGGCTTTAGGTCGAGTTCAGGTTACCGGAATAAAACTTTTTTCTTAATTTTTAGGTTGATTTTAAACCTATAATTTCTCTTAAATGCATATAATATGAGTTTTTTTTAACAGTTGACAATATATATATATATATATATATATCAGTATATAAATAAAATTATTATTTGCTAACTAGTTTGGGTAGGGTCAAGCTAGGCCTCGGGTTGGAATTGTGTTGGCCCAAACTCAGCCCAAAAAAAACTTCGGGCCTAAAATTTGAGCCCAAAGTTAGCCCAGCCCAAAATTAGGCTGGTTCAACCCGATTATTTTTCGGGTCGGATATGTTAAGCTTCGGGCCAGCGTGGTCCAATTGACAACCGTAGGTGTCGCACAGTGTTAAGAGCTTGGAGAAGCTAAGTCTATGACAATAGACTTACGCTTAATGTGGTTTCAAGACAATTGTTGGAGTTGTGAACATCAATCCATAAGTACTAAAAAAATTCAAACTCTCGCTGCTACTGATTCTAAATATTTGCCACCTCAATAGATTCTTGTCTACATTCATTAATAGGTGCATCTTGATGGGAAGAAAGTTTTGTGAGGCAACCTTTTCTAGGGGTAAATCTAGTCTATTTTTCAACTCAATTAACTAAACGGAGCCTTATCCCAAGTACTTAGAGTCAACTAAATGTGTTCTATTCTACCATTTCACTCGATCTAAAGGCCATATCTTTCTTATGCCATAAGCATTCATGTCTTTCCTCACTACAACCATTTGATGCAATCATTGGTCTTTATTGCAAGAGACCAAACCATCTTAATCATTCCTTCATTGTGTTACTTAGTACCCTTAAGTTCACGAATGCATTCATTCCTGATTCTATTATTTTTAGTCTGGCCATTAATCAATCTGAACATCCTAATCTCAGCTGCACTCATTTTACGTATATGTTGTTTTTTGATTGCCCGACATTCTATTTCAACTCTTTGCTGCATCCATCCTACTATAATTCTATGGCTAACAACCTCTTCAATCTCATCCTTTTAAATGGATGATCAAATTGAAATAATTAAAATAGTCATTCTAGAGTATCTCTTGGTTATTAGTCACTACTACTCCCTCAATTATATTCCTATTTTTACTAAAATTACATTTCATATGTTTTGTTATTGGTCAGTTAATCTTAAAAACTTTTGATTTAGAACTTGGCATTTAATCTTCTCTAGTCTTGTCAATCAAAACTATAACATTGGCAAACAACATATACTATGTGACTTCCTCTTGTATATGTCTGACCAATTCAACTATAACTAATACAAAAATAAATATAGGCTTAATGTTAATCCTTACTATAAACCTAATATGGTTGAAAACTTGCTTAGCTCTCTCCCAATTTGACTAACACTAGCTAGTTACCATTCTATTATACTTTTCTTTAACCAAGTCAATATATATGCTTTGAACCCCTTTTTTTTTTTTTTTTTCAAAACTCATCAAATTATCTTATCATAAGTTTTCATTAAGTCAATAAAGACCATGTCAAGATTTTTCTTTTCTTTTCATCTCTAAAAAATAGCTTTAGTCAATTCACCTTGTATAAATCCGATCTAATAGTATAATTTCATGGTTTAGCCTACCGTTTATCAATCTCTGCCAAAAAATAATTGTATGGCCCATAAACTTGATCACATGATACTTGGTACTAGGTACTACAATGTTTTTTTCCATTCATTTGGATTCTTTTAATTCTAATGATTTTGTTGTAGAGCTTGATAACCAATGTAACCCATCTCCCAAGTATTTTCAAACCCTAGTGTGTATTACCATTTGGTCTTAATTTCTTCCTTGCTTTCATCTTTCTCAATGTTTTTTTTTTAACTTCAACAACCTAACTCTATTAAAATACATATTATCACCACTCATTGATACAACTGTTTTTTCTTAAACTGATGTTTCTTATGTGATCATTATTTAAGAAATTATAGAAAAGGCTTATCCACCTTTAATCTCTTTGTTATATTACTAAGATTTTTTTGTATGGTAATACCAAGACTCTTGAACCTTACTATTTTTTTTTTTTTTTACTATTAATGAATCTAATATAATGTCTCTTCATTTATTTTGCTCATCTGGAAAGTTTTGGTGCATCTCAATTTGTTTTCTACCAAACTTATAAAAAAGTATTTATACACTAAAATATTACCTTCACTACTTTATAAGCTTCTCTTTTGATACTTTTGTACCTTCTCTAAAATATTCTCATTTCTAGTCTTATATCAAGCCTTAAAACAATACCTCTTATCTTTAATGACTGTTTGAACTTCATTATTCCGCTACTAAATTTCTTTAGATTATTTTCATTTTCCTCTAGATCCTGTAAAGACTTCTTTTGCCACATTTAATATAATCAACCATTTCATTTTCACATGAAAATTGTTTATTTTTTCAGATTTCATTTTTCTTCATTTACTAGATCTTGAAATATTATTATTTCTTCTCCTTTTATCAAATCTCAAAATATTATTATTTTTTCTTCTTTTAGGTTCCACCATCTAGATTTTTGATAATTAATCTATTGTTTCTCTCTAATCTATCTCTTAATACAAACATATAGAACTACTAACTTATGCTATGTAGTTAGGCTTTCTCTTGAAATAACTTTATGGATCTTCCATATTGATCATTTAATCCTTAAGGTGAGGTAAAAATTCTATATGGTTCCTATTTTATCCACTTTTAAAAGTCATCAAACATTCTCACTTTTTGAATTTCCTGTTTGCTTATGCAAGATCATAAACAATTGGAAATTCTAGGATTGCAGCTCTTGTCTCACTTATTTCTAAGAACCCCCATCTTACGTGAAATCTCTTACATTCTTCCTAAGCTTTTCTTATGGGATCTGTTCAGCTTAAGTTGCTTAAGCATACTATATGAAGAAAAAAAATGGGTTTTTTTTTGTCATTTTGTGGGTCGTTTTTTGTCTTGTTCATGTAGTACACTTAAGTGTTTGAGTTGATTATTGATGTTTTTTTACATGCTCATTTAAGTAAGCTATTTTAAATACTATCTCTGTAACACCCCAAAATTCATAACCTTATATAGGTGTAAATTTAAATCGCTACTATCCAAATCCATATCCTAATAAATTTTGTTCAATTTACCTTTCGGACCATAAATATATTCTAATGCAGCGGAATAATAAATAAAATACTAACTAACATTCAATCTCTATAGTGTAGCAGAAATATAGACATACACATTCTAAATTATGCAACGGAATATAAACAATAAACTTCAAATATCCACATCAAATAAATGATTAATCTTCAATCTAAATATAACCATGGATATTTAGACAGTATTATCAAATGACCCTCAAGCTGACCTATAATAATCTATCTTCTCAAACAAAAACTACTAATCACTAAGTAAAGTCATGTCTGAATAACCCATATCTCATACATAGTAATGTACTAGAAGTAAATGATCAGAAAGTGCACAAATGAAATAGCCTTATGTCCCCACAACCTACCTCTAGAAACAAATCTACATAAGATCATGTACTACGAGAACACCTAAAATGATAGTAAAAACATCGGTAAGCTATTCAGCCCAAGAAAGTGCATACATAATGTCCTACAGAATAAATCAAATTTACATGAGTATGACTCAATACCAAATCAGAACATGTATAACATATAAGAGTCGAATTAGCCACAACAATTATCATATTCTAATAAAGATGATAGAAGTAATAAAGCCAAATCAATATAAGTCCATGATTGAAATAAATAATGGGTAGTTTCATAAGAAAAGTGCAATATGCAACATAAATGTTCACTATAAAGTACCTATGTAAATAAGGCTTAGCACCTCTTGAATACACTGTCTTAGCTAGTAAATATCAAAACCATATAAGTGCTCCTAGAAGCCCAATGTAGTTCTTAAACAAACATAATCCGAGAAGGATCTTTAACAAAACACACAATTGACTACAACCAACTCAACTCATGTAGGGTCTCTAAATTAATCATTGCCAAAACACTACGTATCCAATCCAACTGAGTAGCCCATATAAAGACTCTGACAAATCTAAACTCATACAACCCATATAGGGTTTCTAACAAAACTGAAATCATATAACCCATGAAGTGTTTTTAACAAAACTGAAATCTCATACGGAACTTATGGACAACTAGTGTCGTCTTCACCTATTGATGTCACCTAGTGATTGGATCCAAAACATTACCTCGAGTCCATACCATTACTTCATGATCTATGGAAAAAACACATCACTTCAATATACTTACCTAGGGACAACACCCCATTTAATATACTTACTTAGGGAAAACACCTCCCTTAATATACACATTACGTATGGGATAGCCCCTCCGACACACGTATATGAGAAAACATCTCCCATTAAGGAATATAATATGTGTGGGATAGCCCCTCTAACACACACATGTAGAAAAACGCCTCCCACACCAAATGCTCTAATCTAAACCGATAAGTAATAGTTCATACTTATACCAAACCAAATGCTTGAAATTCTTCTTCTAACTTTCCAAAACCAATCATAAGATAAGAGTTTCAAATAAGATATGTAAATAAAATGATGCTAAATTGGAGCTCATTTAATTAAGTCAAAGTCGATATAATCAAATGGAAAGCATAATAATAACATTAATTGTCAATTAGCATGTGAAATAGGTTAAGCAACACAACTTGTAGCCAATCAAATAAGAAGGGATTACCAATTAGCATTAATGATATAAATAGAAATCTTAAGTATGAGGAAATCAAGGCAATCTCAAGCATATGGAGTAAGAATCATTTTTTCCTTTTTAATTTCACAAGAATCTAGTCTTCTCATATTCAATTGTAGAGAGAAACTTAGGATTTCAATGAACCCATGAGAATGAATAAATCTTAGCTAACCCGTGCTTAAAATGGAATAAATTTAGCAATCCACTTATAGAATCAAAAAATCCATATGATCAAGGGTTCTACCAAGACATAATGGAAGAAATCGCTCTATCGAATATGTAAAATCATCAAACTTACATATGTTTAGCAAGAAATGATGAAAGATTTTTATCTCACCTAAAATGACAACAAAAAATAGAGGAAAGTGCAAAAAAATAAAAAAAGTAGAACATCAACTTGAAAACTCACTAATCTTTTATGGATTTAGTATTTAGATGAAAGAAACTTCTCAAACTTCAACTACAAGACAACTAAAATGAAGAGAAATTGAAATCTCATCAAAACTACGGATTTTCAATTAATAGAATAACAAGAATTCATAAGAGTAGCATATCATGTGTGAGAACTCGCAAACTCTTATAGATTTAGAAATAAAATGATGTAAACTTATTAAACTTCATGGATCTTAACTAACAAATGATCAAGGAATAAGATCCCTTATGAAAATGAAGAACAACAATGAAGAAATAGTAGGCAAGCAAGCAAGAGGAGTAACACATCATGTATGAATACTCACCAAAATCTCATAGATCTTAAAATCAAGTGATGCGAACTTACCAAAACTTCATAGATTTAATAATCAAATGATGGAAATAGTAAAACATCAACCAAATAGAAGAACAATCATGAAAGAACAGTAGGAGAACAAGGGGAATAATACATCATGCATGTAAACTCACTGTTTTAGTTTTTTTCATTGCTCAAACTTCAAAACTTTCTATAATGCCATTTTCTTTGTATCTAACATCTGCAAAATGATATAAAACTAACATAAATTAGATAAGACATAAATATTTAGCATGAAATCAAGTCATTCTAGCATATTCTTAGAGTTGGGAGAGAAACTTATCCAATTTGGAAAAGAACTCCCATATTTAGCTCCCAAATCCCCTAAACCTCTCTAAATCCTTTCATTTTGATGTAAATGAGATTATTAGGGTTTCTTCAACATATTTCTAGGATTTAGGGTTGAGTTGGAGGATCCCACAATCCCCAAAATGAAAAAAAAAATTGAAATCTAAGTCATTTGGATTGATCTTAGATCAATCCAATACTATTTGAGCATTTTTTTGAGACTTGAGAGGTCTTGGATCGATCCAAATAATTTGAATCGAACTGGAAAGTTTGGATTAATACAAACAAGTTTTCTCAACTTTTACCCTCTCGTACTAAAATATTCATAACTCTCTCTGAAAAACTTGAAATCGATCGCCGTTCATTGGGTTGGAAACTAGAATTCAATACCTTTCCAACAAGGTATAGATCACCTCTAATTACCTTGGGATTTGTGTTAATAGGCTTAGAAAATCACTTCTATTCTGTGGGCCTATCAACACATACACCTTGTGGGAAAATTGACATAACTTTTAGGAAACTCGTAATTGCACATTGTTTGTCTTATTGAAAAGTAGGCTCCTAGATATTTTTAAAAAAATCAATGTATGACATGGCCCAATTCTCTCGGTATTGGTGTCAGTGAGCCCGTGAAGGTACCCTAAATGCAAAATTATGATAACTTTCGAACTTGACCAGTTTGAGACCCAACTTCGATCTTACACTTCTAACTTGGTCAAATGGATTCTTAAATCACTCTATGATCCGTTTAAACATGTGAAAGGATAATTTTACCCTTACATGTGTCAAATTACCTTTTTACCCTTTAAGTGTAATGCGGTGTGTTACACACACTCTTTCTCTAGAATGTTTTGAATAAACTAATTTTTTCTTTACTTAGATTGTTTATGAATGGTTTTATTTAATCATACTTAAGGTACATATACACTAATTATGTTATTTATCTCTTTTCTAAAACAAATTACATGATATTATATCATCACCATTTCTTAGCATCAACAATATCGTCTAGATCATTAATTGCTATCCCATTTCTTTTAACTATTTTTATAATTTTATTCATTCCCAATTTTTCCTAGACTTGGTTGATTTAGTTATTTATTACCTATTCCTTTAATATCTACAAGTGCACAGACAAATGAGTTTTCAATTATAGTAGGCATGCAACAAGGGTCAACATTGCCAATGCCCCCTTGCCCTGTTGTAGCATCTACTCTCTTGGAGAGATGTCACATGTTCAATTCCAGGCCTCCTTTTTCTTTCTCTTTCCTTGCTAGGGGACTTCTCATCCCCCTTTTGTTTTTTACTTTTCTTCGTTTAATAAAATCATCTTTTTTTCTTATAAAAAATGTATGTAGTGACATTTGCTTATCCCGCCAATGTTATGAGTCCCTTGTTATGATGCAGAAGTCAGCAAGACAAAGTGGGTCTACCAAAATAAAGAAATAAAAAGGGTGTGCATTGAGCTCATATTTCTTTGCATTGATTGAGATGAATTGATAAGGCATATACAAGAGTACGCCTATGGTATATTATGCCGTGACATGGCTTTTGTTGATGATATATATATATATATATATATGTTGGTTGATGATGATAAGAAGGGATAAATGCCAATTTGGAACAATGAGAGATGTTTGAGAATCAATAAGTTTTATGATGAACCTGCCTATATAGTCATTTTAGTATAAAGAGGAGTTAAAACAACAGAATACCAGGACTAATGACCAAGAGATTTTTCAGAGTGATCTTTCATTAGTTATTTGATTTGATCATCCATAAGCAGGGAGAGTAGATATGCTGCTCATAGAATAAAGTGGGGTAGATGAAAAGGAGAAGTGCTCTTAGAGTATTGTGCGATTTATACAAACCAATAACTGACGGAAATTTCTTAAGATGTCTATAAGACTAGTCATCCTTCGTTGAGTAAAATTAGACAATTATGAAATAGTACATGTCTAGAATGAGAATAGCTGAGAAGGTGCATGGTAAGACTAAAAAATATATTTAGGAATAAATGTACTTGCGGGAACTTAGGAGATGAGATAGCGTAGGAACAACCAATGGAATAGTAACAATAAGAAACTCAGAAAACATGAGATTAGTAAAAAAGAATTCGTAGGTTGAACTGAATTTCAAACCAAAGAAAAACAGCAAAG
>JAOXJP010031138.1:0-31170 GCA_025762735.1 Platanus orientalis | reverse complement strand
GTATGAGATGGAATTTTGAAAAGTCTTAAAATGGGGGTGTGGTGATCAATTTTGGGGGTGCCAATAGCCCTTCCCAAAAAAAATTTGGGGTAAGCTTTTATGGATTCTAAAGCTAAAGCTAAGGCTAATGTTGCAAATTACGAACCTGATAAACGGTGATTAACAAAAAGGATTAACTAGACAAGAAGAACTCATAGGCGCGCGGTTCTTCAGTTTTTGAGGATCGTTGTCCTCACAACGATTCGTAGAAAAGGGAAAACTAGGTATCGTTCAAAAAGAGCAAAATGGCGTCGTTGAGGTCTCTCAAATCGACAATATTCGAAAAGGAAGAGAGAAAACAGTAAGCTTTTGTGGATTCTGATATCTGAAACCAATTTCTTCAGTGAAATCCACCTAATTTTTTATGTTTGCAGGCAGTATCAAGCTCACATACGAGGACTCAACGCATACGATCGTCACAAGAAATTTGTGAAGGATTACGGTGAGATCTCCTTTGTTCAATTCTCTTTCGACTCTCGCAGTCTGCGTCCGTATTTGCTGACTTGCCAAATCATGGCTAGCAGAATCCATTTGGTTAAATTCGTCTTAGGATTTTCCATCTAAGTTCTTCTTTGATGTAGAGAACGTTACTTTCCTGGACATCTGTATTATTTTATATTTTTCATTGAGGCGCCATTTGGTAGTTCACTCTATTGAAAAGCTGGCAAGCTCTGTACTGTCCTACTGTGTGTCCCTTATCCACCGTCTTCCGAATTATGCTAACTAACTCTAATAATGCATTTTTTGGTTGATTACACCGACATGGTTCGAGCGGTTTGACTTGTGGTATCGTAATGTTTCTCAATCCATCATCCATTTTGTAAATCACAGAAGGTGCTATTGATATTTATCCAAAAAAAAAAAAGTTATTGATATTTCCTTGTGAATCTTCTCAAGATCTTCCTTACTGATTGCAGGATTTTTTTTTTGAAAGATGAGATTAGTACATTAAAGAGGAAAGAAAAGACAGAGTTCATTAGAAAGATGAACCAAAAAGGAAACAACACAAAAACAAAAGTAAATAAACGCATAAAAGGAGTGGAGGAAACCCTCGAAACAATACTATTCCGCTTCCTGTGATGAATATCAAGAATCCTCATTAAAATCTACCCTGATAAAATAACACTCCAGAAGGGAGTTATAAACGGAGACATGAAGGTTTTCCTGACTGTTGATCCTTAAAAAATTCTGCCATTTTTTCTCTTCCAAATGCACCAGCAAAGAGCACCAGGAATATACCTCTAGATAACTTTAGGACCCCCTTCCATGTTCACTAATCGCCATCCGGAGATTAGACCTTTAAGATCAGATGGGAAAACCTAAGACATACGCAGCCAGGACAAGAGGAAATTCTACACTATACAAACTGTTGGGTAACAAATGAAAAGATGATTCATGGTTTCATCCTCTGGAAAGCACAAGGGGTTCTTATTGGCCAAACTCCAATATCTTTTCTATAGATTATCCACAGTCAGAATTGTGTTTAAGAAATGCATTTTAGTTTAAGAAAAAATTACCTTTGAAGGAATTCCTGATCTCCACGCTACCTTATGAGGGAACCTGCCATGCTAAGGCTTTATAAGAAGATTTAATCGTAAATCTAATTTTTCGATCTGTTTATTTAAACCTAATTATCTTTAAGAGGGGTTTAAAGTGGATCTCACTCAACCTATCTCCCAATTGTTTAGATTTTTTCTCATTATGGAACAGTAAGCTCCCTCACCATCATTGCTATCATAATGGGAGGCAATCACTTCTGTTTATCTAAAGCTAATGTGTACATTTGGTTGAAAACAACTCTGAGAGATCTATCTTTGCACCAAGGATCCTCCTAAAACTTGATTTTCTTCCCAGGGACCAAGTTTAAATCTTATAAACTATCTAATCATTTCATTCCTTTGAATGATTGATTTCCATATTTCTAACCCATTACCTCTTTGGGCTTCCTTTGGATCCCAAACTGAATTTCTTATATAATTATGTACCACCTCTCTTCTCTATAAGCTCTCCCTCTCATCATCGAAATGCCAAAACCATTTACCCAACAAATCTTTATTTTGACATCTAATCTTCTCGATTCCGAGGCCTTGATTCAGCTGGCCCACATTAAGTGGTCCCAAGATTGATGGGCCAAGCCCACACCTTGTCGAATAGACCCAACCCAATCCAACTGTGAATGGTAACCAATTAGACAAATAAGACATTAAATCCTCTCCAACCATGGGCTGCATTAGCCCGATCAATAAGGCATTAAATCTTTGCCAACCAAGGATGACTCTACGCTATTATTGAGTAGGATGCTGATGCATCTAAATCTGTGGTCACAAGTACTCTCCCGTTATTTTCTCGTACAACACGAGTTCTTATTGATCTGGGATCCTAGATTTACTCTCAAAGTTTTTACTTTCTCATTATGGGACATTAAGTTCCCTCGCCATCATTTCTATCATAATGGGAGGCAATCATTCTTGTTTTCCTAAAGCTAATGTGTACATTTGGTTGAAAACAACTTTGGGAGACCTATCTTTGCACCAAGGATCCTTCTAAAACTTGATTTTCTTCCCTTGGACCAAGTTTAAATCTTATAAACTATCAAATAATTTCATTCCTTTTAATGATTGATTTCCATATTTCTAACCCGTTACCTCTTCGGGCTTCCTTTGGATCCCAAACTGAATTTCTTATATAATTATCTAGCACCTCTCTTCTCTGTAAGCTCTCCCTCTCATCATCGAAATGCCAAAACCATTTACCCAGTAAATCTCTATTTTGATATCTAAGGCCTTGATGCAGCTGGCCCACATTAAGTGGTTCCAAGATTGATAGGCCATGCTTACTCCTTATTTAATAGGCCCAACCCAATCCAACTGTGAGTAATAACCAATTAGACAAATGAGGCATTAAATACTCACTAACTATGGGCTGCATTAGCTGGATCAATAAGGCATTAAATCTTCGCTAACCAAGGATGAGTCTATGCTATTACTGAGTAAGATGCCGATGCATCTAAATCTGTGGTCATAGGCACTCTCCCATTATTTTCTCGTACAACACGAGTTCTTTTTGATCCGGGATCCTTGATTTCTTTCAGAGTTTTTATTTTCTCATTATGGGACATTAAGATCCCTCGCCATTGTTTTGTATCATAACGGGAGGCAATCATTCTTGTTTTCCTAAAGCTAATGTGTACATTTGGTTGAAAACAACTTTGAGAGACCTATCTTTGCACCAAGGATCCTTCTAAAACTTCATTTTCTTCCTTTGGACCAAGTTTAAATCTTATAAAGTATCTAATCATTTCATTCCTTTTAATGATTGATTTCTACATTTCTAACTCATTACCTCTTTAGACTTCCTTTGAATCCTAAACTGAATTTCTTATATTATTATCTACCGTGACTCTTCTCTGTAAGCTCTCTCTCATCATCGAAATGCCAAAACCATTTACCCAACAAATCTCTATTCTGATATATATTCTTCTTGATTTTGTGGCCTTGATGCGGCCGACCGACATTAAGTGTTTCCAAGATTGATCGGCCAGGCCCACACATGGTCTAATAAGCCTAACCCAATCTATCTGTGTGTAACAACCAAGCAGATAAATAAGGCATTAAATCCTCGCCAACTATGCGTTACATTAGCAGGATCAATAGGGCATTAAATCCTTGCCAACCAGGGATGCTTTTACGTTATTACTGAGCAAGATACCGAGGCATCCAAATCCGTGGTTACAGGTTCTCTTCCGTTATTTTCTCATATAACATGAGTTCTTATTGATCTTAGATCTGCTCACTCTTTTGTATCACGTGATTATATGAGACATGCTTGTTTTGTGCTTGAACCATTACAATATGTATTATCTGTATCTACTTCGCTTGTTGAGACTATGATATGTGAACCTGTGTGTAAGTCTTGTATGATTAATATCGGAGATAGGGAGTTAGTGGCGGATTTGATTCTGTTAGAGATGCAAGATTTTGACATGATCTTAGGCATGGACTGGTTGGCGATGTATCATTCCACAGTGAATTGTTATACGAAGGAGGGTAGTATTTAGCATTCCAGACCAACCTGAGTTTGTGTTTTAGGGGCTATAAAAGAAATCTTCATCGATTATTATTTCTGCTTTCCAGACGAGTAATTTACTTTGGAAAGGTTGGCAAGGTTATCTATCATATCTGGTAGATGACTGGCAAGAAGGGGTGATGATTGAGGATATCCTTATTATAAGAGACTTTGTAGATGTTTTTTTTTGAAGATCATTCTGGATTGCCACCAAACAAGGAGATAAATTTTGCTTTTGACTTAGCCCCGTGAATTACACCTATTTCTATGCCACCATATTGTATGACGCCTAAGGAGTTGGAGGAGCTCAAAGTGAAATTGCAAGGGGCATTATTCGCACTAGTGTGTTGCCTTGAGGGTGCTCCTGTGCTCTTTGTGAAAAAAAAAATTATGGGTCAATGAGGTTGTGCATCGACTATAGGCAATTGAACAAAGTGATCGTGAGAAACAAATACTCATTGCCTAGAATGACTTGTTTGATTAGTTGCAAATGGCGAATGTCTTTTTGAAAATTGATTTAAGATTGGGTTACCATCAATACAAAGTTAGGAGGAAAGATGTTCTCAAAACTGCTTTCCGTACTCGGTATGGGCATTATGAGTTTTTAGTGATGCCACTAGGATTGATGAATGCTCCTGCTGTCTTTATGGACTTGATAAATCGAGTGTTCAAGCCTCATCTTGACAGATTCGTGATAGTATTTATTGATGACATCCTTGTGCATTTTAAAAGTCAAGGGGAGCATGAGAAATACTTAAGGATCGCATTGCAGACTTTAAGGGAGAAGAATGTATGCTAAGTTTAACAAGTGCGAATTTTGGTTAGATCAGGTAATATTTTTTCGGACATGTAATATTTAAGGACGGGATTTATGTGGACCCAAAGAAGGTGGAAGTTGTGGTCAATTAGCCAAAACCGACCAACATATCTGAGATTTGCAGTTTCTTGGGTCTTGCAGACTATGACAAAAGATTTGTTGAAGGGTTCTCTAGCATAGTGGGGACCTTTGACAAAATTGACCCAAAAGCATGCTAAGTTTCATTAGAGCGATGAAAGTGAGAAGAGTCTCCAAGAGTTGAAGGGTCAACTAGTTTCTGTCCTGGTCATTACTCTACCTTCGGGTTCAGTAGGATTTGTGGTTTACAATGATGCTTCATGAAAATGTTTAAGTTGTGTGCTCATGCAACATGGAAAGGTGATAGCCTATGCATCGAGGCAACTCAAAACTTATTAACAGAACTATCTCACTCATGATCTGGAATTGGCTGCAGTAGTTTTTGCATTGAAAATATGGAGGCATTATCTCCATGGAGAGACTTGTGAGATCTACATGGATTATAAAAGCCTTAAATATATTTTATCTCAGAAGGAATTGAATTTGAGGCAAAAGAGATGGATGAAGTTGATAAAGGATTATGATTGTGCGATTATTTATTATCCAGAGAAAGCAAATGTAGTGACTGATGCATTGAGTAGGAAGTCTTCAAGTAGTTTGGCTTGTATGACTGTTGCGAAAACTTCTTTATTAAGAGAGCTAAAGAAGATGAACGTGGGATTTCAAGTAAATGAACCCAAAATACTTCTTGCACATCTTAGAGTGCAATCCAAGATTATTGGCAGTGTGAAGAGTGCTCAAGGTGACGACCCTCAATTTGTGAAGATCGTGGAAAAAGTGAAGAAAGGTGGGCGAGCTAATTTTAGAATTCAAGATGACAGTGTAATTTGATATGGGAACCAATTATGTATTTGTAATGATCCTGAATTGAAGAAGGAAATTATGGAGTAAGCTCATGGAGCTCCATACATTGTTCACCTAGGAAGCACTAATATGTATCAAGACCTCAAGGGTGCATATTGGTGGAACAATATGAAAAGGGAGATTGCTGATTTTGTATCTAGATATTTAGTTTGTTAGCTGGTTAAGAACGAACACCAAAAACTTGTAGGACAACTACAACCTCTCAGTATTCCTGAGTGGAAGTGAGAACATAACTCGATGGACTTTGTAGTTAGACTGCCCAAAACAGCTAAGGGACATGATGCTATATTGGTGATAGTTGACAGGTTGACCAAGTCCACACATTTCTTATCAATCAGGATTTCTTATTCATTGGATAGATTGGATTTGTTGTATGTGAGTGAGATAATGAAGTTGCATGGAGTTCCGGTCGCCATAGTTTTAGATAGAGACCCATGCTTTGCTTCTCGATTTTGGGAGAGTTTACTGCAAGCCATGTGAGCGAAATTGAATTTTAGCATGGTTTTTCATCTGCAAATTCATGGACAATCATAAAGAACTATTCAGACCTTGGAGAACATGTTATGAGCTTATGTGTTGGATTTGAAGGGAAGTTGGGATGTCCACTTGCCTTTGATCGAATTTTCCTACAATCCAACATACAAATGGCTCCTTTTGAAGCTTTGTTTGGGAGGAAGTGTAGATCACCTATTTGTTGAGAAAAAGTTGGTGAGAGGAAGTTGCTTGGTCCATAATTGGTACAAGTAACCACAAAAAGATTATATTAATTCAAGATCGACTATTTATTGCCTAGAGCAGACAAAAGAGCTATGCTAATGAAAGAAGACGAGATCTAAAATTTGAAGTTTGAAACCATGTATTCTTAAAGGTGTCTCCAATGAAGGGTGTCATGAAATTCAACAAGAAAGGTAAGCTAGAGCTAAGGTTTATCGTGCCCTTTGAAGTTTTGGAGATAGTGGGTGCTATGGCTTATAGATTGCATTACCTTCGGAGTTATTGCATGTTCACAATGTGTTTCATGTGTTGATGCTTTAGAACTACGTGTGTGACCCTTCACTTGTGCTGGAATATGTACCGGTACACATTTATGATGATTTTCCCTCTGAAGAATAACCATTGAAGATTATTGATAGAAATGAGCAAGTGTTATACTCAAAGGTCATACTATTTGTGAAAGTTTTGTAGCATAACCATTATGAAGAAGAGGCTACTTGGGAAGGAGAGGATGGAATGAAAGAAAAATATATGCAACTATTCTAAGGCAAAGGTACGTGAATTAAGAGGACTGAATTCTTTATAAGGAGGGAAGAGTGTAACACCCCACATACACTTCAATAAGTTTTTGACAAATTAAATATGTGATGATATGCAATTTGTAGTTTCTCTTAGTGGTTGTATGACTTGATATTGAATAAGGTAGGGAGGGAAGTGTATGGGTTTGAGTAGAAATCTCAAAACTCGGAAATATGAAAAATTTGTCAGATCTGATTGATTAGAAAGTGCTTGATCGATCAGATAGGTTTAGCAACACTGCTTGATCGATCAAAGGGTCTCAAAGGCACATACCACACTGCCTGATCGATTAGAGGTATTTTGTGACTGGTCAAAACGGGAAAAACTTGAAATTTTGGGATTTTACTGAAAAGTGATTTTTGCTTTGAATTTATTGTGGGACTCACTTGTGACGAGATCAAATCCTAGTATTACCCATTTGAGACCTAAAAACATAATAAAAGAGGAAATGAGATAAATGAAAAGAGGTTAGAGAGAGAAGGAGAGAGAAAATCCCCAATTTGGCAAGGTAAACTCTATAATTCAAAAGGGAGAGAAAATCCTCAATTTGGCAAGGTAAACTCTAGAACCCAAAATCTTGGGGGATTTCTCCTAGTTTTGTGTTGTTCATAAGGATTTTCATAAAAATCTCATTGTTCTTGGTGTTATACACCATTGAAATTACATAGAAAAGAGATTTGAAAGATTTCTTGGAAGGTTAAAGAAGAGTTTTGGGGTTTCAAGGAAGATTGTTGTGGAATAGTGATAGTCAGTGGTTATCTAGGATAGGCATATGTTTTGTTTGTTCTTTAGGTTCTTAGAAATCATTGTTTATCAAAATTTATGCTATGTAAGTGATGATATTCAATATATACAGGGTTTTTCTTGTTACGATCTTAGAGATTTTAGTCTGAACTTGTGATTTATAAATGATTATATGTTTTCCTTGCTAAGATTTTAGAAATCCTTATTTAAACTTGTGATTTGTGCCTAAAGGTTTTTGGTTGTTTAAAATATGTAGGTTCAACCATGTTTTCTCAAGAAGATTATTGAATCGATTTTAGAAGTTCTCACATGAGACTTGAAGTGTTCCAATCATTATACTACATTCCATATTTGTTTATGAAATAAAAATGCTTCTAAAATTCTAAATTCTTATGTACTTTATAGAGGGGTCAAGCATCTTGTGTTTTGTATTTCCGATGAGGTTAGTTAAGTGATTGATAGATGATCGTATCTTGAATAAGCTTCGTATCGTTCAAGATTGTTTTGTTAAAAGAAGCATAGTTTGAATTATATATTCGACATGCGATTTGTTTTACTTCAATTCATATTTGTTTTAAAGTTTTGGATTTTTGCTATTATTGGATATGAAGTGCCCCATTCATAGGGCGGTATGTGAGATTTGATATGAAGTGCCCCACTCATAGGGTGGTATGTGAGATTTGACATGAAGTGTTCTACTCATAGGGCGATATGTGAGATTTGACAGGAAGTGCCATGCTTATAGAGCGGTATGTGGGATTTGATACGAAGTGTCCCACTCATAGGGCGGTATGTGAGATTAACTATATGTATATGAAATGCCCCACTCATAGGGCGGTATATGAGATTTGATACAAGGTACCCCACTCATATGTCGGTATGTGAGGTCAGCTACATGTATATGAAGTGCTCTACTCATAGGGCGGTATGTGAGGTTTGCTATATGTATATGAAATGCCCCATTCATAGGACGGTATGTGAGATTAGCTATATGCATATGAAGTGCCCCACTCATAGGGCGGTATGTGAGGTTAGTTATAAGTATATGCTTTGATTAAGAAGATCAACTTTTCAATATGTTCCGTTATATCTTGAAGAATCATATATGTTCCGTTATGTTTTGAATAATTGTATATGTTCTGTTATATTTTGAAGAATTGTATATGTTCCGTTAAGATTTGTGAACCATATATGTTTTGTAATGATTTGTAAAATCGTAAGTATGATCAATGTTTTGCTATATGACTTTGGATTTTAAATGAAATTCGTTATGTTATTTTGATATCTCAAATGTTTGTGCTTCGCTTGGCCCTATTTTGTTGTATGTTTTGTATAATTACTTACGAGATACCAAGCTCACCCATCCTTGGCAAAATTTTCAGATTGAAGCTTTAGTGGACGAGGATGGTTCAATGAGAGAGCCGAAGAGTTGGAATTCTTTATGTTGTGAATAGAATGTTGAGAGAGTTGGAGTGTTTAGACTTGATTTGCAATTTTAGGACAATATGAAGTTTAGTTTGTGGATTTCATTTGATGAGTTGTATTGGATTTAACTTGGAACTACTTGGAGTGCTCATTTAGAGGCTTAATTGGTTAAGGTGTTTATTCTATGGAAGTAGAGAAAAGTTTTAATTGGATCATTAAATTTATGTTACGTCTTTTAATTTCGGCTGCAAATGTGAATGGGTATTAGTGCTTGTAATTCTGCTGCGTATTATTAATGCCCAATGATATGAGAATTCGAGACAGAACAATAATTGATATTTGGACTAAGTGCCATATGAAAGAATGCCACACTCTGGATCTAGGACCCTAAAGAGGTCTGGGTTCGGGACGTGACAAAATGTGAGTTGCAAGGTGAATCCTCAGATTGTGTTCTCATCTACTCATATTCCATGAGTCCATATTCCTACCTTGTATGAGTAGTGTTTATTTTGTTTATTCAAAATTTTCCTCTGCTTTTGTACATCCTATTTTGTTTCTTTTATGCCTTCTTGTTTTTCACAATGGGAATCAATTTGCAAATGAGTATCCAATCATATAGAAGAAATCAAGAGGTTGAGATGGGGGAGTTCAGGAGTTTAAGGAAAGGGGAGATGGAAGGTGGGTGGATTTTGGACAAACTGTTGTCAAGGGGCATACTTGTTATTGTCTATATTGTTGTACGTAATCTATACTTACGTAGTCTTTGTATAGGCATTTATGCCCAACCACTTATATTTGTCAGCAACATACATGTACATGCACACACACAAACACACATTGAATCATAGTTTCTTTTCTTCTTCTTTAGAAAACCTTAGCAACATTGACAACTTGGTATCAGAGCCATTCAAAAATCAGAGTAGTGCAGCTGGGGGAGCAAAATAAAAATCGATAGGAATGAAATTTTGAGGAAATTTTCTATTTTTTAGGGTGAGATAAAAAATCAATGGAAATAACCCTTCCCTAATTTTGGTAAAAAAATAATTTATGATTATAAATGTCAAAATATCAGCAATATTTTTATGTCCATAATTACTATTTTTTCCATACATTACGGCAGAATCGACTTTAGTTTATGGAAAGCTTGACACTCAAAAGAGCATATTTTCTTTGTTGTTGTTATAATATATATATATATATCTCCTCCGGCAAATACAACTGAAATTCAAAGATGGGCCTCCAGTAGAACGGACCAAAGCATGAGCGTCACTATTCCTACTTCTAGGAATATGCTCTATCCTGAAGTTCTGAAATGATGAAGTTAAATATTTACATAATGTCTAAGGGCCCATGGGCAAGAGTCTAGGGGACCATTCAAAATATTAACAGCAGCTAGAGAGTCTGATTTCAAAATGATAGATGAGGCCTGATTCTTTAAACCTAGCCGGACTCCAAGGATTAGGCCTTCTATCTTAGCTGCAAGGGGGTTCCATGACAACCAGCTTAATCTGAGCTGAACCAAGATGCTGACCGTGGGTATTCCTCGCTATTGCTCCCAAACCAGAAAAGCTTTCTTTCACAAAAATGGCAGCATCTGAATAGATAGTCATCCCAACAAATTCAGCCGAGGGAGGGGAAACTTGGACTGCTTGGAGCTGATGGGGTTTGCGAGCTTCCTCTTCTTCAGCAATTGCCCTGTGGTCCTGTGAATATCAAGGAAGATAGCACGGAGATTGAAGGGAGAATTGTTAAACAGCAACTTATTACGAAATTTCTATATTTGCCAATATATTATAGCAATGCCCTGATAAAAGTAGATGTAGTCGTCTTTGTTCGAGAAATTCCATGAAAGACATTCTCTTAGCCACGCATGAAAGCTCATGTTTTGGAAGGATTGCATGCGGAGGCCAAGATGAGAGGACGGCCTTACCTGTTGGACAACTTGCCAGAATAGAAGGAATTCCTCTTTTGATTATAGTTTCCTTCACAGCCAAGATCCCTCTACATGCTTTTCAACACTTACCAGATGTATCAATGTGCTAATTGATGTGGACATCGTAAACTGGTTGTTGTATGAGCCAATCCATAAGAGATTCAAGTTTAAGATGGTGCCACAAGATGTGTTTAAGTGTTTTAGGTGGGAGGAATATACTTGTAATAAGACCAATAGTGCCATGGGTAATTTGGGTTTTTTTAGTACTAGGGTATTTTTGTAATAAGACATTGTTGCCTAGGGTACTTTAGTATTTTTAGTGAGTCAACAAGTCAAAGTGGGGCATTTTCGGAGTGTTGGACGAATTTCGCTAGAAGGCCTTAATGTTGTCACCTTTTGTTTTTAGAAAGTCAATGTTTTAGTAATTTTAAGCTTAGAAAAGTCTTAGGTAGCAAGTAGGTTAGTTGATTTAGGACTTTTTATTTTAGTTCTTGCTATTTTCTTAGTGCTTTGAGGCTATATAAAGAGCTTTGTATTAACAGACATGGATTATTTAATTAAAGTTTGGTTTGTTTGGGTTTTATCACTCCTCATTTTCTTCTTTTCCCATGGTTTAACCTTGTGGAACCTAGGGTTTTTCCCTAGTCTCTATCTTCTTTTTCCTCTCATCAATTTCTTCTTCTATCTTCTTCTTCTCCTATTTTTTTTATCCCTTGTTCTCTTTTCTTCTTCTTACCTCTTTTATCTCCTTTTCAATCTACATCTAAGGTGCTGCCATCAAGGACTGAGTTGCTGAACAAAGAGTTTCTACTGGTTTATGAAACTCCATTAAAGAAGTACAGCAGGTCTGAGTTTTTATAATTTTCTATATCAAAACTTATCAGAATTTGATTAAATTTTGTTTGGGAATTCCTTTATGACTCATCTAACACTTGTGCAAATTTTCAGAATTTTCTGACACAAGTAGGGATATTTTGATAATTTCGTGGGTCTGTCTAGAAATTCCAGAATTGCCCTCCTGGGTTATTTCTTTCTCTTTTCTCCCCCTTTTCTTATCTAAACTATTCTAATTTCCTTTCCTATATTCTCTTCTTTAATTTTTAATTTTTTTCTACAATTGTGGCTACTTGGTTGTGTTTAAAGTTTAATAATTGGTTCTTTAAAATGTGTTCTTGCTTCTGCATCTTCTCTTTGTTATTCAATTGAGTTCTTGGCATTATCTTACATCAATAATGAATTTGAGCCCCACAAACTTCAACATGTTTTTTATATGATAGACAATCTAGAAGATCAATATATCTTCATGCAGTACATATATTAAAATTCTGTCCTTACAATGTCATCATTATCATGTTTATATTTACTTGATGTTGATCATTGATTGCACATATTAGTTTTATATCCGTGCATTTGTTAACGACACATTGTTTTCTAAGTAAATAATTGAAATAGTGGAATTTGCAATTTATATATAACATTTTTAGTCATCTAAACACTAAAAAAGGCTTTTCTTTTGATTCATTAAAACAATTTTTTTGTTAACATACACAGTTTCCATCTTTTTCTAATTTTTTTCTGGCAGATCTATGCATTTTTTTTTCAAAGATTTTTCATTATTTTGAAACATTCCAACCAAAATTTTTCCAAAAATTTCATATCTCACCAGGGAGAATTCTGCATTAAAATCAAAACTTTGAACCATGCTTGGGATGTGCAGTATTTGGGCTGGCCATTTGTAAACAAATCATTTTGTGGGCTTGCAAGCACTTGTCACATTAGCCAATGTTTCACATGTAGGCTTCAGCTATTACTTTGCTAATGACATTACCTTTGTTTTTACAACTAAATCCCATGGTTCTACAACATCGAATATGTAAATAGTCTCTGTACCAGCCAAACATTATAAGATCAAGCCAAAACACACAATCTTGAATGAAAAACACAAATGTCATCTACAGTCTAGAACTGCCGTGTTAAACACAGCAAAGATGACCTTTCCTGATTATTATGCTAAAATTATATTTTGTCATTATGTTGTTTACAGTTTACATACTTTTGTAATCCTCCAAGCGCCAATCTTAGTTTATATTTCTTCTGGACTGTGTCAATCCTTGCTACCTAAGTAGTTGGATAACATTTACAGTTTTGTCTAAAATCATAGATTAAAGCAATCCATGGTACTTAATTACATTTTTCCTTAAAATTTTTTTTTTCGAAGTTTATGACATTGTTTGCAACTCCAAGTTTATTTTAACAATTGTTTGTGTTATTTGCAGTGGACTTTTATGGAAAGGAAAGAAATACACATGGCATGTTACTGCCTGTTAAAACTGATCAAGACACTCTTAGAGAAGGCTACAGGTTTGATCATCTTGTACCTTGCATTTGACCCAAGATTTGTTGCTCATGTATGATTGTCACTTTATTTTAAAAATCCATGGCATTCTATTTAAAATCTGTTACATTATGAAATGCGTAATGTATCAAGTGCTTTCCAGATTCTCTACTGGGTGTTGTTGTTTTTTTTTCTTTTTCTTCAGATTATGGTGTTGTAGGTTTTGTGACGTGGGATGGAATTTATTCTTTCTTTTTTTTGGTCCGATCTAACTGAAGTGAATCACAACTCCAGCAAATTTGGAGACAAGCGATACAAAATGTGTTAAAATAAGAATAAGAATTGGTCCTTTTTCCCACCTGCTTTATGTTTATTCTAAGATATTAGCTTATGCAGCTGATTGCATAGGGAGACTTCAAGTGGTTTATTGAGGGATGCAGCAAACAGACAAAAAGTAGTACCTGGTTACTTAGAAAATGGTTTGGAAACCAAAGAAACTATAGGAGCTTGGTTCTATAAATTTTAAGGAGTTGAACAAAACATGTTATGTAGTTGGAAGGATCATAGTATTGGTATTGAAATTTTTTGGATAAATATTGGTATTGAAATGAGTATTGGTAAGTCAAGCTTAAGAGATATATCACCTGTTTTTTCATTAATAATAAATTTTCTTTTTACCATAAAAAAAATATTGGGCGTAATTCATGTAGTTGCAGTATCAAGCTTCGTTTTCCTGTCTGTATCGTACATTATGAGGGGAGAAAAGGTAAAATTATAATTTAAGCTTGTTGTGTTATTATTAACATGAAAATACACTTAGCAAATTTAGGGACATGAAGTGCAGAGGATAGAGCAAGGTAAGGTATTCCCTTTACTCAATATCAAATAGAAAGAGCCATAAGCAATTCTTGCCAGAACAATAGTATATAAAGATAGCATACCTGTAAACCTTTAAGGTGATCAGAAGTATCTAAATTGATCCAGGATGGGTCAGAGAAATTGGGGGAAGCAAGGCAGGATGAATGGGAAGTACTTGTGCGAGTGAATGTAGAAGTGGAGGTAATCAGGGGTGGGGGTGGGGGTGGTACTTCTAGTTGAGCCATAAGATCTGAGAGTCTGAGACTCTTCATTTCTGCTTTATGAACTGTAGCCATTTCCTTGGAGGGGATTATACCTTGCCAAGATACACCATGAGTCATAGGGTGAGTAGTAAGGCCTTCAGAAGCAGAATTGGAAAATGAGATTGTGTGAGCAACAGGAAAGCCAGTTGATTTAACTTTGCAGGACGACCATGGAAGTCTCCTTTGTATGGTAAGCATTTAGTTTGTCTTTATCATCAGTTGCTACTTGTTCTCTTCGACATAGAGGCGAGATTAATTTGGTCTGTGGTCTAATCCTGTAGCATGACATGTCCTTGTCTTCACTCTGAACTTAGGAGTAGACCTAATTTAAAGATGGTAGCTAATCTCTACCTAGGATTGGAATCCTTGATTGAATTCAGGATCAATACGGCTAGAAACTCTTATATGTGAGTTCATTCTAATAGTTTTTTATACAGCCGGATTTGTGAAATAATAGGTGTATGCTCTTGATTGTAGTCAAATTCCTCCAACATACTTCTTAAAGAAGTGAAGAGAGCAGCCAAAGTCGTCCTCTCCTGACACAAGTAGAAAAACCCTTCAGAAAATATATGGAAGAAGAAGAAGAAGAAGAAGAAGAAGAAGAAGAAGAGATATATGTATGTATTGAAAATCGTGTGTAAAGAGTATATCTCCCTCACACACTACAATGTATTTATATACTAATATAAAAGGATCCAATACACCTGCAAGACATATAAACATATGCATGACTTAATATAAAAGACCAAAAATACCCAGAAATGCCCTCCTTATTCGTCTACTTCTACACTCCCCCTCAAGCTGGTGTGTAGATAGAACACGTACCAACCTTGCCAACTAAGGACTGAAATGACTGACTACTCAATCCTTTAGTCAACAAATCTGCCTATTGGTCACTAGTCTTAACAAATGGAATACAAATCTGTTTAAACATGAAATGCTCCTTGATAAAGTGTCGATCCACCTTGTTTTTTTGGTCTGGTTGTGCTGTACTAGATTGTGAGCTATGCTTATTGTTGCTTTATTGTCGCAATACAAGTTTATTGGTCTTTTGATTGGAAACCACAACTCTGACAACAAAAGTTTTAGCCATAATAGTTCACAAACACCACGGGCCATAAATCTATACTCTGCTTTTGCACTTGAGAAAGTCACCATAGATTGTTGTTTACTCCTCCATGTGACAAGATTGCTTCCAACAAATGTGCAATACTCAAAAGTCGATTGTTTGTTAGAAACTGAGCTTGTCCAATAGGCATCTGTATATGCCTCAACATGTAATCCATCTCTCTTGTCAACCAACAAACCTTTACATGGGTTTCTTTTGAATACTTATCTTGTAAATTGCTTTCAGATGAATTGTGGTAAGTGCATGCATGAATTGACTGGTTACATTTACAACAAAGGCAATATCTGGATGTGTCAAAGAAAGATAAAACAAGTTCCCAACCAACCGTTTGACGTCTGTATCTACCTACATTAATAATCCTTTTACCATCTTCTTTGAACTTCTAATTGGGATTCATAGGAGTATTAGAAGGTTCTACACCCCAACATTCCTATTTCACTCAAGAGATCTAGTGTGTATTTTCTGTGAGATACAAAGCGATGCAGGACAAGAGAGAAGATACCAAAAATTGATGTAGAATAATTTTGCAAAGCCTCAAACAATGGTTAGATTTAAAGTGTGGAAGCAAAAGTTTCCAAGACTTGAATTTAGCACTTCACGTAGCCACAAAATAAGAGGAAATAGATAATAGAATCATAGAAATTGAGTTTAGAAGAATATAGAATGAAAAGAAGAAGAAAAGAAGGAAAAAGACCCAAAAAGGGTATTTCAATAATTTCGGACAGAAAGTCCGAAAATTAACAAAATGTCCCTCTGACGCATCAGGAAATTTTGAAATTTTTATGGTCGCTTCTGACGTGTGCCAGGGTCATACAGTTAAAATTTCATGAAATTCCAATAAGATTTGATGGGTCAAATCAAAGAATTTTATAAAAGTGAAGGTTCTTTAATGAAGGTTTCAAGAGAAGGTAGAAGAAGAAGAATATAACAAAAATAATGATAAGAGAATAGTATAGAAAGAAACAGAAAGCTAGGAAGAAACTAAAAGAGAAAGAAAAAGAATGGAGATTTACCTTGAAGGAAAAATGGTGCTTGTGGCTACACCTATGGAAGAAAAAGAAAGAGGAGAGCCATGAGTGGCATCAACCCTCGGAGAAGGAGAACAGGGCTACAACCACACCTTGGGAACACCCAAATCTTCAATACAATTCTTTATTCTTCATTACTAAATTATGGGGGAGAGGTTGCCTTTAAATAAACTTACAACTTTAAGAAATTGGAAACTTGTCAAAATTAGAAACTTCCTAAAATTCTAAATTTGCTAGCCAGGTTTTCTAAAAATTTAACTTTCTAAAAACTTATTTTTCTAAAAATTAAAACTCAAAACTTCCTAAAAAATACTATTCCCGTTTTTAGTGATCACCCCTTAGTAATTTGGTTATAACTGTCCCAAATCACCTCGGATTTGCGCAATCTTGGTCTCATTAGAAAGGTAACTGATAACTTATTTAATTACACTAAAATCAAGTCAAAAAGTCAAGTTTTGACCTTTGAAAAAGTGGATTGAACATAAAAAACAGGATTACTCTAAAAAAAACCCAAAGTTTGACACTATTGACCTTATTATACGGACACATAAGATGTTGTACCCCCCCTTAAAAGACCATAAATAACCCCACATAACATGTACACTTAAATCTAGCCCTCTTATGTGGGAGTACATACATATAACCCCACATAACATGTACACTTAAATCTAGCCCTCTTATGTGGGAGTACATACATAAGTCTTGCTTGATTGTCCGCATCACAAAGGTAGCGGTTGGATAAACTTGTTTATAACAACTTGACTCCAGAAGTCATAAAGTTTCTAGGTTTTTGCGTTTGGTTTGCAAATTAATAAGTTATTTATGTATAAGTCAAAGTTAGAGAGACAATGGAGAATCAACTTATTTTTAAGTTGGGATCCAACAACTTTGTAGATAAGTTGAGCCATTGATTTATGTTAGAATTCTGACAGACCTAACCCTATAAATATAAATAACTAACTTATTTCTGTATGTCAAAAGTTAGTAATAAGTTTAACCAAACCAAGCCAAAGATTCTCTTATTGGAATGTGCCACCTTAATCCCAAGAAAATACTTGAGCTGTCTCAAGTCTTTATTTGTCAATTGATGTTTTAAATCCCGTATTTCAGCCGTGTCATTGCCAGTGACAATTATATCATTAACATACATTATTAGGGCTGTGATCTTACTTCCTCTTTTTTTAAAAAATAAAGTGTGTTGGGCCTAGCATTGAGTGTAACTATTCTTCACCATAGCTGTACGAAAACGTTCATACTAGTCTCTAGGTAATTGCTTTAGGCCATAGAGTGCATTTTTTAACCTGCAAACATTATCCTTTTCTCATGTAATCTGGAAACCAGGTGGTAATTTCATATAAGCTTCTGATGCGGGAGCATACTATGCCAATAAAAAGAAGTTGGAAGACCATGGGTAGTGTTCCATGGAGTGTTTAGTAGTACAACCTTATTTTTCTGTTATTTTCCTATTTTAGAAGCTTTAATTAGTGGTTTTACATGTAATAAGGCCATTAGCGCCAAACTAGAGAGTTGAGATTAAATTATAAGTGTTGTTGGAAATTTTCAGATTTTTTTGAGTTTTTTAGGTTAATCCCATTTTTTATGTTTAGCCCACTATTTCAAAGGTCAAAACTTGCCTTTTTGGCTTGATTTTGGTGCCATTAGATAGATTATTTAGTGATGTAGCATGCATATGGACTAATGGGTGTGTACATAAATGAGTTAGACATAAAATTAATAAAAGTAATAACAAAGCATAAACAAGATTCTTACTTACACATCCACACACGAATTCAGATTAAGACTTAGTTCAGTCCAATAAGCATGATAAGAATTAAAAACTTATAAAGTAATAAACAAAAGAGAATCTAAATTAGATGCATGAACACAATTGAATTAAAAAACTAGCCTTATGTATAGGTGCTGTCCAGAAAATTCAGAATAGTATAAAGGGAAGAAAATTCATGGAAAACATGGAAAATCTAAAAACTAGATAAATGGAAACACAGTAGATTCTCAGTGAATCATTAGATGAGGCTTAGAAAGAGTTTAGGACTGGTATAATTCAGAATTTGAATGCTAAACACAGAGTTTAACAGTCCCAGCAGTCCTCAACCAACTTTCCCAAAAACCATCATGTCAAATAAGCATACGATTAAAAAACTAGCAGTGTAGGATTATGTAGATACCTCATATAGGCTGTAGTAGGTATGTAGATGCCCTCTAATATGTATGTGATGCTGATTCCATGGAAAAAGCTGATCCCATACCCTGTTTTGATGTGGTCGAAAAAGTGTACACCCTGGTTGAAGTTTCACCGCCAGCCTAGAAATCTTCCAAATAAAATTTGATGAATCCCAACTGTTTTGGGATTGCTTTCAGCTGAAGTTGGATCGTCCAGGAGGTAAGAATCAATCCCCAAAATATCACGGCCAGCCTTCTTATATTTAGGAGCTGGTAGCAGTTTTCGTAAAACCCAAAATAAGACTTGTTTCACGCTTGGGTGGGGATAAATTGATTGTAGCAGATCTGTTAGGGTTTCTTTTGAATGGAAAACAACCCCCTTAGGATCGTATGAAGTCCCCAAAGACCCAAGTAGAAGCCCAACGATCAGCTCCTTATATTTAGGGAGTATTGGTCATTCTCCCATGCACCAAATTCCACCCCTATTAATGTCAAGCACTGCTAAAACAGGGGAAAACTCAATATTGTGGATCCCTTTGGAATGGGGCCCTCCACTACTGAAATTGTACAAGTGCTCTTTTAGTTGGAGGGAAGTCTAAAATAAAATAATAAAAATAAATAAATAAAATTCCTGGATTGTAGGATGGTTCCCAACTTAGGAATTCTTCAAACTGGAAACATTCTTGGATATTCTACCTCTTCAACATAACCCTATCAATTCTTGACAGGCCTTTCTAATTTGAGCTTCAATCCTTGCTTTTTTTAGGGTAATGAGAATACCCTACTGTCAATCTTTCTCTGGCAGGAAGTCAATTTCCTAGGGTTGCTTCAACTCAGACCCTGGAAATTTAGAAAATGGATTTTATCAAAACGAAAATCAAGAAAAAGGTGGGAGAAGACCTTTGACCCACGGGGAGAGGGAGTAGCTTCCACTACCACCGTTAAACTAGGCTTGATCCTAGACTCATTCCAGAGTTTTATTACACTTTACTTGCATCCACAGAAGGAAGAAGAAGAAGAACACAAAGAGCCAAAACGTGTGAATTGAAATTGCATATTATTCATCATGAAAACTAGTGTTGGTCGTGTAGGGTGTTTTTACAGCCCCCACGGTCAGGCTTATTACAACTAAAAATAAGGAAATCCCAAAAAACCCCCCTAGCACAATATCATGTTCAAAATAACCCTACACTACAGATAATAACCAAAATACCACTAAATATGCTACTAAGACAAATTACCCTCAAATAATGTGCTAGACAACAATATATAAAATAAAAATCCTAGTGAAGCCATAATATGGGCACAACCCTCTTACGCTGTCTCTGATAGACCTGAAATTCCTGTCTGGACATGATGTTTTCATCATTTAGTTACCTTTCTAACGAGACCAAAATTGCGCAAATCCGAGGTGATTTGGGAAAGTTATGACCAAATTACTAAGGGGGGTGTCAGAAAAAAACGAGAATAATGTTTTTTAGAAAGCCTTAAGTTTTAGTAGTTTAGATTTTATGAAATTTTATGTTTTGGAAAGTCTAGGAATTAGGAAAACTTGTACAACAAGTTATTAATGTTTTTAACAAGTTTAGGATTTTAGAAAGTGTGTTTTAGGAACTTTTAAATTTTAGAATATTTTTTTTTATAGAAAGTTCCAAATATTTTAGGATGTAAGCCTATTTAAAGACACCCTCTATACAATAAAGTACAGTTGAAGATGAATATTTGAAAAAAAGACACGTGTGTTGAAGTGGGTGTAGTATCCCAAGTTTTTCTCTCTCAACCCCTCACATGAGGTAAATATTCTACCATCCTTCTCTTTCTCTCATTCTCTCTTCTTTCCTTTCTTCTTTAATCTTCTTCTTTACTTATTGTTTTCTTGAGTTCTTTCTTTAACTTCTACTTTCTTTTAATTTAATTTTACTGTTTCTTTCGTCTTATTTCTCACTCTTTTCTTGGTTCTTGATTTCATCTTTTTTTTGGTTCTCTTGATTTCTTTATGACATTTGTAGTTTATCCCTAATTGTTAAGGGATTCTTTTTAAAAGGATATCCTACATCAGCTTCCTTGTCAAGATTTCCATGAAGGAACACATTTTTTACATGAAATTGTAATAATGGCCAAACCTGATTCGATGCAAATGAGAGTTTTGCAACTGAAGCAAATGTCTCTTGGTAGTGTACTCTATGGGTTTACCCCCCTTTGAAACAAGTCTGACTTTATATCTGTCCACACTACCATTTGGTTTTAGCTTAATTGTGAATACCCATTTACAACCTACTGGTAATCTCCTTCTAGGAAGAAAAACCTGCATCTCTTCTTCTATTGCCTTCTTCCATTTGAATTGAGATAAGGCTTTACATACACTAAGAGGAGTAGAAATAGAACACAAAGTGATGGAAAACGAATTAAATAACCAGACGAGGCACTACAAGACACATAGTTAGCGATCAGGTAACTAACACATGAATGAACACATTTCTTAACAACAATAGGAAGGTTTGTGTCATCTACTAAACTGGACGAAGAAACAAAAGGATTACTTGGAGCCAAAGAGATGTCATGGTGAGGGACATGAGGATCCTCTACCATTGCTTCTTTAGTCCTCCTCTTGCACACTTGAAGTTGCTGCTTTTTTTGCTCCCCCTTACAAATATTATCCTCTTTTTGAGTACTTTGATAAAAAAACAGAATGAAGCTACAAGTAGAGGAATTGAAGAATTCTCTTCACCACCAACATGCTCTCTTTGAGATTTCCTAGAAGAGAAGAATGTGACAAACTCATAAAAGGTGATATCCATAGAGACAAATCGCTTGTGAGTAGGTGGATGATAACATTTATACCTTTTTTGGCTAGGAGAATTACCCAGGAATATGCATTTAAGTGCTTTTGGATCAAACTTGGACCATAAGGATTTGTTTATATGCACAAAACATATGCAATTAAAGACCTTAGGGGGAATAGGAAAAAGAGTTTAAGAAGGAGAGACAACTTTGATAGGAGATTTATACCCAAAACACGAGAAAGGAGATGATTCATTAAGAAGACAACTGTTTGGACAACATCAGGCCAGAAGGTTTTAGGAACATTCATTGCAAACATAAGAGCTCGAGTAATCTCAAGAAGATTATTCTTTTGCTCAGCTACCCCTTATGTTTAGGGGTTCTGAGACATGTGGTTTAATGGGTAATGCTACACTGATCAAGGTAAGATACAAATGCAGAAGTAAGATATTCCCCACCATTATCACTATGAAGAACTATAATTTTCTTACCAAATTGGGTTTTAATTATTTTATGAAATGAGACAGATAAAAAAGACATCACTTTTAGATTGCATCAAATAAACCCATGTATAATGAGAAACATTACAAAATATAACGATAACTAGAGAGAGAAACAATGGGAGTAGGTCCCCAAACATTGGAATGAACACTTTCAAAAGATGAACTACTTTTATTCAAACTTATTGGATAAGAACTACGACAATGTTTGGCATCTTCGCACGTTACACACTAAAATACATTTAACACTGAACATAAATGAGGAAACAAATATCTAAGAAGATAAAATGATGGATGGCTCAAACCCTGATGCCACTAAAGCTGTGAGATGGAGCTGGATAAGCTATTCTTTATTCTAGGAACTTTAATTTGCTGCACTAAAGAAGCCAAATGGGGTGCACCAAAGAACATAAAGACCGTCTTTCTCATGCCCTCTACCAATCATCTTCCTTGTCTTCAAATCCTGAACCACATAGTGGGAAGGAAAGAAAGTGACAACAATTTAATGATTTAGTAAGATAATTGACTGATAAAAGATTTAGAGTAAAGTTAGGTACATGGAGGATAGAGGAAAGTGGTTATGTAGGAGTTCCAAAAATAGAGCCCTTACTAGCAGTGAAATAATAAGATCCATTAGCAATTTCGACCTTATTCTTTTCAAAACAAACAAAATAAGAAGAAAAGAATGAAGACATACCCCACTTGGATCATTGAATTCCCTCTCAAAAAAATGAAGATATACCCCGTCATGTGATTGGAAGCTTCTGAATCAATGATCTAGGAATGACTGGGAGTAGTTACGGAAGCATTGAAGGCGGAGGTTGAAATACCTGACTGAGCAAAGGACGATGTAGGGGCAGATGAAGAGGCTCTAAGCTGACCATAAAGCGACAAAGTGCCTCAATTTTATACAACAATAACAATAACAAACAGCCTTATCCCAACTAATTGGGGTTGGCTACACGAATCATGTTCCGCCATTTCACCATTCCGCCATTCTGTTGTGTGAAGGTGCTAGGAGGACTAGAGAAAGGCCAAAATTGACCTGAGTTGAAGTAGTAAGGAAGGATATGGCAGCTTGTAATTTAACGGCAGATATGGCCCAAAACAGAATGGACTGGTGGAACAGGATTCGTGTAGTCAACTCCAAATAGTTGGGATAAGGCTGTTTGTTGTTGTTGTTGTTGATGTACTCTTTTTAGACATGTTTTATTAAAGATCATAAGTAATAAATTTTGAAAATATTTTTGATATTTTGAAAAATAAAAAAATAAATAGTAATGCATTTCTTACCACGCACAAAAAAACAAAAAACAAAAAAAAAAGCACCTAATTGGATATATTTCATATTAGGATAGATCACATAATCTTAAGTCCCTACAAAGAGCAAATATCTTAAGATCAATGAAGGATTAAAATTTACAGGAAAAAATGATATGTAGAGAAAGACAAAGACATATTTGAATCAAACATAGTACATATCATGCATGCGTGCAATGTCAAAGAAAATCTATAGTTACAAAGGAAGGAAAGAAGGAATCTCATGTACAATGTTGTGCATCATAAAGAAATCTCATATTATAAGTAAGCAAGAAGCATCTAGTTTGCAATGAAGGTGCCCTCATCATAAAAATATGAGTTGCCCTCTCAGCCACCACATGATTCATGTACAGAGGATCCACCAACAAATTGATCCCACCAAAGAGATCGCCAACACCAACAATCAGCATGCTCAATTGATTTTTAACCATCAGCATTTCACATCATGTTAGAGCGATCATAAATGTGTTTAACCATCCAACAGAATAAATAAAAATACACAGTTGAGATCATTTGATGATGCTGGTTCTTGCTGTATGCAATTTCCTAGTCAGAAGAGATTGGCAGTAAATCCCATTTTCTCTAAAGCTGGCAAGTTAACACTCATAAAAGCATCCTTGTAACAATTACTTCAAGTCCCTTTTCATTATTCCAGATAAGGTGGCCCAAAAAATTGAAAATCTTCAAAGCGATTCTTGCGAAGGGATGGGAAGGAGCCTCTACTCCGCATGTCGTGGCTTGGAAAAAGGTGTGCAGGGAAAAAAGTATAGAATTTATGAGGCTTCAAGGGGTTAAGGTGATGAATAAAACACTGCTTCGTATATGTCTTTGGAGGTTTGGAGTTGAAGGGGAAATCTTGGGAGAAGAGTAACAGACACCAAACATTGATCTCAGGATGAATGAGTTTCTAGAGAAGCGAAGGGTGCATATGAAAAGGGGGTTCGGAAGGGCACTCTGAAACTTTATCAAGACTTCAAAGAAGGCATAAGATACAGGGTGAGTGATGAGGATATCAGGATACATGGCACCCCTCATAGGGTGTGCCAGCAACAGAGGAGGACCGGCCCCTCTTTATGGTTCAAGTAGAGGCTTTAGTGGGTGCCATTTGGTCCTACGTGGAGGTTTTCTTGATGGATTAGATGGGGTTGTGTGGCACTATTGGAGGCAGTCTTGATTTATGTTTAGATAGGATTATCTTTGTTTTATCTCTTAGATTATTTTTATTTATTAGTAGATAATGTCATGAGTCCATCAGTCTTTAAGATTAGTTATTTGTGACCAAATTAGTTTATTTTCCCAACAACATTAACTATTCTTGATGCAATTAGAATAGGAGTCCTTATTTGTAATTGAGGAGGGAATAGAGAGTTAGGTTATGAATAGGATTGGGTTAGGGTAAATCGTGGGCTATAAAAGAACCCATATACTTTTTGTTTTTTTATGCAACATTGAATAAAATTACTGCTTTATAGAGTGCTCATTAGCTGAAGCTTTTCCCTCCACTTGGAGTGTCTTCTTCACTGTGTGTGCTGCAAAACCAGAAGTGGTTTTCCCAAAAGTGGATTCCTTGGGTTTGTGTGCCTAAGTGGATTCCAAGATCCCCTGGTTTGGGAGGTAAGTCTCTTCCAATTCAGGTCTTCATCTTCTTCTTTTCTTTCTTTAATTTAGTGGTGTTTTCAGTTCAAGATCTTTGAAATCTTAATCAAGAACCTATCTTTAAGGTGTTCTTGAAACCCACAAGCCTGTAAGCCTCTCCTACATCTTTTCCCTTTACTATTTTTACCTTCAAACCCAAGAAAACCAGTTACCCCTAACCTGCAGCAGCCCTAGAGTAGAATTCTGACGCAGCACACCAATCAACCAACAGTAAGTAGCTCGCAAAATCCCAATTCAGCAACACTTAGGCCTTCATTCAAACACCTTGTATGCTGAAAATATCTCTTCAACTAATTTTCACCAAGAATATCCCTAAAGAACACCCATTAGTGATCTATAAAGTCATCAATCTGCTGAATTCATGCCCAGATTCTCACCAGCATGCATGGGCTTCCAATAAGTGTTAGAAACGAAATAACTTGTGTAGCAGCTGTCACAGAATATATGATAATGGGTTCTTGGTTTCGAATGTGAAAAACAATAGGAAAGGGTCCTCTTAAGCAGCCACAAGGTACAGGTTAGGATTATTTTATGAAATAGGGGGAATGGCGATGGATTGCTAGAAATTCAGGGCAAGAAGGGTGCATGTAAAGGTGATAAGGTTTAAAGATGAACACAGGATTTTGGGTGTGTCCGATTGGGTAAAGTAAGGGTGTCAATTGGACTGGGCTGGCCCGAAGCCCGACATGTCTAGCCCGAAAAATAGTCTGGCTGGACCAAGGTAACTTCAGGCTGGGCTGAGTTTGGGGCCAAATTTCAGGCCCGAAGTTTTATTCAGGCTGAGTTCGGGCAGACTCATTTGCAGCCCGAACTCGGCCCGGCCTGAAATAGGTATAAAATACGGTTTGTCCCGACCCGACCCAAAATTGGTATAACTTAGCCCAACAGATATACGACAGTTTTTGGCCCATTATAAGCCCAAATTCAACTAACTAGACATTTTCAAAGTATTACAGCTAATAAAGAACCATTATCAACCCAAATTTTAAAATGAACTTTAACAATCAATTTTCTTTTAAAGGAGCTTTAAGTTGGCCGGCCCGAACTTAGCACGAAGCCCATGATTTTAGAACGGGCTGAGTTCGGGCTGACTACCTCAGGCCAAGTTCGGGCTCGGGCTAAGTTCGGACCCCCCGTACAACTAAGCTTGAGCTGAGTTCAGGCAGACCTCAGCCCAGCCCAGCCCAGCCCAATTGACAGCCCTAGGGTAAAGTATGGATTCAAGGGTTTGAAGATCAAAAGGAGCACAAGGAATAGTCTTAGGATGTGGCCGATGGGTAGGGGTGTTAATATGGAAGTTGGGTGATGAAGAGAGAAGAAAAAAAGTGTGGTGGAAGGAAGGTTTCAGGGTATGGACAGCAAGTTTTAATGGAGGTATAACCAGAAAAAAAATAAAAAAAATAAAAAGAAGATTAGGATGAAGAGAGAAAAAAAGAAAGATGAGAGAAAGAAAGAGGAGATAAAGGAAAAGAAGTACATGGATGTGGGTAGTCACCAACCTCACAAGCTCTTGAACATCACCATCCATGGGTTCAAATTTAAGCACCAAAAACTTAAAGAAGATAAGGAGTTCCACTCATGGAGAGCAAGAAACGAACCAAAAGACTTTATTAATTATATCATCCCAATACAAATACGTGTAGCCCTATATATAGGCTCACAAAGTAATGAAAATAAAAAGAAACCAAATTATAAACTCCTAAACTACCAGCTTACTTGTTACCTAAGACTTTCCTAAAGTCAAAACTACTATAAACATGACTTTCTAAAAACAAAAAAAGTCAAAATCAAGCCTCTAGAGGATTTCGACCAACATTCTTAGAGAGCCCCACTTTGACTTGTTGACTCTCTAAATTACTAAAATACCATTGCCAATAATGCCTTATTACAAAGAATCCATCATGTGTCCCAAAGATATTCCTCCATATGTCCCCATATGTCTTCTCATGTGGACCCCACCATAACCATGTATGAGTCCCACCCTTGCCTCCAATGTCCGCATCAAATTCCTTTTTGTTTTAAGGTCTGAAAATCAAACCCCCATATACCTAATACCCTGTGGCTGTTAAATATCAGAAATCCAGGCTTATTTTGTGGGTTCAAATTGAAAACCCAAAAGTATTGGGTGTTGCAGCAGGATGGTTTCTAGTTTTTCTGCTGTTTCCTGTTGGGAAACATATAACCCTATCAGATCTTGAGTCTGCTAACAGTCCCGAATTAAACCCTGTTATCCCTAGTTTCCAGCCTTGGTTTCAGCCCTATAAACCCTTAGTTAGCCCTCTGTTATTTCAGCCTACTGCCCTGCTATTTCACCCTTATCAGTCCTTTACTGATTCCCTTAACTGTCCCACTGTAGTTCTCAGAATACAGTACATATCTTGAGTTTTGATTCAGCTGCTGTTTCTCTTTAACTCAGACCTTGTTCTGCAGCCTCTGTTCCAAATCATTTTACCAGTCTTCAAACCCTACAACCATTCCCTAGCTGTTCTGTCACAGTCCTTATTTGTTTAGATACTTGTGCGGTTTAGAATTCTGTTATAACAGTAACCTCGCCTGACCCTAACAAGATAATATCCGAGGTCTGAAGGTTCTTTACTGTTATCATAAGACCAGCAATTATTGGGTGACTTCTAAACTTTCGGCCAGGGTATAATTCTTTCATATTCTGTTTGAAGTATTGGATAGTCAATCAATATTCTATATAACCTGCAAGTGCTACTATCAGCTTTGTGATTTACTATTAACTCTTTCGTCTTGCTGAACAATTGTTGGTATTATTCTTTCAAATTCAAGGTTTGTATGCATTGAGTTTTTCTGCTTTCTAGGACTGAAGTAGATTTATTTTGTGTGCATAAATCCAATTTGATTTAAGTTCTTTATTGGTTCTGTTTTGGGCATACTTAGAGTAGAAGCATCACTTTATTTTCTGACTGGGGCTTTAAGAGACACGATTGAAGAGTAGGAATCTTGTTTCCACTTTCTTATTGCTTTGTGTAAATCTCCCAAGATCTCAGATTGCATCCACATGTATATGCATCCTGCATCAGTGAGGAATGGGATATCTCTTTTGGGATGATAAATGGTGTGGCAAAGTATCTATGTAGGACGCTATCCTCAATCTCTGCCATAGAAGCAAATAAAATGGTAAAGGTAGTAAATTATGTGACAATATGACAGTATGGCAGCCTATTTTGAGAAGAACGGTGTTTGAGTGGGAGATCCTGCTGGGCAGATTGGAAGAATGTCACATTTCGCTGGGAACAGCAGATACAAGAATATAGAAGCCACATCCAAGAGTAGTTTTCACTTCAAAGTCTTATTTTCAGTACCCCAACACTTCCCAAGACAGTGATATCCCACAGAAAGACACTTGGCTCCACCCGATTCCAGCCAAGGTTCAAATCTTCATGTGGACAGCAGTTTGGGAAAACATCACTACAATGGATAACCTGAGAAAATGGAGTATGTACTTACCCCACATTTTTGTCTTCTATGTTATTAAAGTGGGGAACCCATATCCCATACATCAATTCATTGCTCTTTCGCTTGGGAGGTTTGGTATGGGATGATGAGGTGCCAGCTTGGCCCCCTCTGACCTGCCTACTCTTCTTCAAAACTGGAGAAACTCAGGCTCTCGACCATAGGAAAACAGATTTGAAGACTAGTGCCGGTTGCAACATGCTGATGTCTTTAGCTGGAGCGGAATAATCAAACCATTAGGGATTATGCAAAACCGTCCCTCAAAGCCTTCAAGAGAGGAACGAAAACAACGGCGTTGTGGGCTTTAAGATGAAAAGATTGTGATAGCATTCCAAATGTTTTCCAAGGAATTGGACTCATGTAACAGGAATCAACAGGAAAATAGTCAAGGGTTGTGCTTTTTGTGTTTCCTCTTTTCAAGCTATCCTCTTGTATTGTCTTGCTGGGACAAATTATCCCTTTTTCTATTTTCTGAATCAAATTTTCTTTTTTTGATATGCTAAAAAACTCATGTTCAAGAAAAAGGAGTCTTGTAAGGCATCCCCACAAGAACAAAACAGCATTAAAACCAAAGAGAAACAAAGATATAAGGGTCACAACCCCTTACAACCAAAACCAGGAGAAAACAACCCCTTACAAGTAAACCCATACTATCAACAAAATATATAACAGGTCCATCACAGTTTCCCCTTAAATCCCTATAACCTGATTCAAAATCTTATCAGTCCACCATTTTGAATATTCTCACACCCTTTACCCACTAAGCCCAAAAGACCACCTTCACTGCTCACTTGTAGACTTTGAAGAAAGGTTCTGCACGGTAATTATTTCTCTCTTTTATCTCCATCCATAAAGACCAACAAAGAACAAACTGCCTAAGTCACCAACTTCCTAATTTGCCTTCCTTTCACTGATAGGGTTGAGGTCTTCCATCTTTGAAGGAGAAGAATAAAAAAGAAAGGAAGAAACACCCAAAGCATCGCAAAATCCTACAACATTCTGTTCCAAACCTCCCAAGCATAGAAACAGAGGTTTAGTATATGGTCAATGGATTCTCCATTTTGGTAACAAAGGTGACATGTTGGGCAGGCACATGCCTCTCTTTGTCAAGTTATCCAAAGTAGAAAGGTTTCACAACACCAATGTCTATATAAAAAACTCAATCTTTGAAGGGAACGGATGTAGCCAAGTTGCTTCCCATGGAATACAAGTGCCTTGGAATTGGTCCAGCACATGGAAGCCCAACTTGACTGAGAATCTATTACCCGGGCACAAATTCCAGATTCTTGAATCTAGCATACCCATCAAAACTTGGCAATCTGCCCATCA
This sequence comes from Platanus orientalis, assembly GCA_025762735.1. Classification (NCBI taxonomy): domain Eukaryota; kingdom Viridiplantae; phylum Streptophyta; class Magnoliopsida; order Proteales; family Platanaceae; genus Platanus; species Platanus orientalis. The sequence goes on along the minus strand of JAOXJP010031138.1, from coordinate 1,052 downwards.
TCATGGTCACCACTAGGATCTCCCAATCAAATACCTAGCTCCTCAAAATAAGCTGACATGCTACCATGTTTGTTGTAACTAACATGCATTCCACTATCTTGGCTTTTTTATTTGCAGCAATAGAGTAAAGCTTCGGAAAAGCCTCCCTTGTAGATAAATCCCTACCCAATAGGAAATATCAGTCCTGATTCCCACAGCTTATTCCTTCCTTAAAATCATGGAATAAACATTAATTCAGTAGCAAATAAATTAACAACGGCTACCTATAATGGACAGGTTAGGTAAGCATGGACTATATTTGCTGAACATCTGTCTTCTATGCTATAGCAGTGGAGAATCCTCCAATCATCTCTTCATTCACTGCCCCTATTCTTGGGAAATTTGGTGCGCGATATCTAGAGACTTCGGATTGTGTTTTACAGCACCTCCAAGAGTATCTACTTTGCTAGAAGGGTGGAAAATGTCATCCCTCAATAGCATCGGCAGGAGAATTTGGCGGCTGGTCCCAACTGCGGTGTGTTGGTCACTGTGGTTGGAGAGGAACAGCAGAGTCTTTGAAAATCATGCTGAACCCGCCTTCCGAGTTTTCGAGAGGGTAAAAAGAAGAATTGTATATTGGGCAAGATGTTGCAAAGGCTAAGATTACCTTCTTAATGAGACTCTTATAAAGGATAGGTCTAATCCCATTGGGAGATAGGGGTGTACCGGATTAAAGGTTTTTTTTCTGGGGATTTTTCATCCCCATTTTTCTCCTCCCTCTTTTCTTCCTCTTTATCTTTGTATAAATATTTTTTGATCTAATAAAGTTTTTTTCATCAAAATAATGATAATAATAATAATAAATCAACAATCACACACACAAAATGAGGATTTTATATGGTTCGTCTCTTTAGCCTACATCCATGAGTGTTGTCCATTCTTCACTATAAACCACAAAATGCAAGTAAAAATAAAACTAATTCTCCCTTTTCTCAGCTCAATCCCAAGCCCCAAGAGACCCAAGAACCCATTACATCTCTCTCTCTCTCTCTCTCTCTCTCTCTCTCTCTCTC
>JAOXJP010031127.1:0-11149 GCA_025762735.1 Platanus orientalis | reverse complement strand
GAACACGTGCCAATACTCGTGCCCCAACAACTTAATCTGTGGGCAGGGGAGGATTTTTCTTCGCCATTGGATGGGCCCCACTACAGAGGCGAGGGTGATTATGCGATGACAATTGTGTACTTTTTTTTATTAGATTAAAAAAATGTTTGCTAAAGCTCCATAAACAACCATTGATAAAATTGTTAAGATTTATCTTATCATGCTGATTTTTTGCCTAGGCAATCTTTAAGGTGGGATCCATTTAATCTTGATCCTCTGAATATGAGACATGTTGCAAGTTGTTAGTTTTCCAAACCGGATTTAGATCGTCTCTATTCTGAATGAACAGGTACCACACCAGTCTCTACTCAGGATATGACGCAATGTTTGACAAAGGGTGTAATAGTAAATACATAGATATTTATTCATTGTGTATTTACCGTATTACTCTCCTTTGACTCGTATGTATTTTCCCAAACACCCTTTATCAGGCCACGACTCAAGCATTGACTGGTAATGGTGTGGTACATGTCCATTCAGACAAGATGATTCAAACCCTGCCAAAACCCTAGGTGCAGGCACCTAGGATTCTCTGTACTGGAAGCCCATGGCAATCACTACAGGTTGACATGTGGCAGATTTTTGAATTTGAGATCTGTTACCACCCAAAAGTGGCAAGGACAAACGTCTTCCAATTGGAGGATAAAAGATCCTGTCAACAAAATGATCTAGGTGGCAGGATTGGTAGAATAATGGGATTCTCACAATCTGCGAGAGGAAGTTTAGTAACTAAGGCCTCGTTGGGTAACACTCCAAAAGAGTGGTTTCGTCAAGAATTACATTTTGTAAAATCATACTTTCCCTGGATTCCAGTCCCAAATTCCATTTTGGAGTCATTACTTGAAAGCTATAAAAGTAGCTTCTCTTATTCCAGTTCCATTTCTTCTTTTTCTTTTTTTAACTGATTCTACACTTTATCATCATTTTCTTCATTAAAATTTTCTTTTCAAACCAAACACGTTTCTGATTCTGGAGTTGACTTCAAAGAATGCATTCTTGGTGGAATCTAGAAGCATGAATTTGGAGCTATATTGTGGAGTATTACCAAACACAGCCCAGCTAAATCAATGGTTACCGATCAAATGATGGGGATAGTGGATTAGAACATGGTTTACTGCTTTCGTGAAGAAACATCTCTAACCGTTGGAAAGCACTTTTAAGAGGAGCGGAGGATAAAACGAGAGGGAAGCCAGGACAATCAAACCTATCATATAGGAAAAAATTAGGTGAAAACGAATGTTGTGAGAACTGTGCAAATGGCACCAGGGTGTGGACGCATCAGTGCCGAAAAGTGATTAGTGCCCCCCAAAAAGTGTAAATCACTTTCCGGTACTGATGCGTCAGCCCCTCTGGTGCTGTTTGCACAGTTCTCACGAGACTCGTTTTCACATAAGCCGAGCCCCATACATACCCGAGTGCAAGACTTATTTTTAGCTTCATTACAACCTTTTTAAGATTCTCATTTAGTGGCAAGATTTGCCTTTTATAGCTTTATTGTTGCTCTGCAGTTCTTCATGGTTTTATGACTCGTTCTTCAGTAAGTTTACTCTTTGTGATGCATTAATTCATTTCTTTCTAAAGTTTTTCTCTATTAATCTATTTCTTCCTTTCATTCGTCATTTGTTGGCATTTGCATTTTGAAGTCATTGTTTATGAAGACAAGAACTAATCTATTGAGGGATGAACCCCATCCCTCGTAAATTGTCTTATTCATCTATTTGGTGGCCAACCAAACAAATCAAAGAGAGAATCTTTTAGTTTACCATCAATTTGACTTGGTGCCCAAGTTCATAGGTGAAAAAGGAATCTTGTCCCTACGTGGGATTGACACGTGCTATTTCTACTAACACCTTTTTCAATCTCCTGAATCATCTACTAGGTGGCCAACTAGACAAACCAATGAGAGAATCTTCTGATTTATCGGCGGTCTAATTTGGTGCCTGGGGTCATAAGTGAAAAATGAATCTTATGCCTATGATTATAAAAAACGGAAAAGATGTTATGTTCAGGATTTGCCATATAGGGTGGTGTTCAGGACACCATGAGGCTTCAAATGGAATAAAATGGCAGGATTTTGATAAAATTTTAAAGTCCCGTCCACTTTATTCCATGTGCAATCCCATGGTGGTCTTGGAGAAAAAATTAGGTACAAATGAATTCATGCAAACAGGTGCAACAATACCAGGGTGCGGACACATCAGAGCTGAAAAGTGATAAGTGTGCCCCAAAAATGTAAATCACTTTTTGGTGCTGATGTGTCAACCCCCTGGTGCCATTTAATTGCCTATTTACATGAAATTCATTTGTACCTAATCGCAGCACGTATCCTAGACAGAACATCTGTCCTTTTGTAAAAACAATTATGATTTCCGATCCATTTAACATCCATTCAATTAAAGAGGATCCGACTCGATTGCAGGGATCCCAAACGGCTCCCTAGGTATTAGATATCTGTCACGAACACATTTATTCATAGAAAAGGAGAGTGAAAATATCTAACAGCTCATTGTCTAATCATAACTCCTTGTCCCCTCACGTTGGAAATTGGTGTCCAGTAGATGGCCCATCTCTTGCATGGCGTGTGGTCCAGACACGGACTACGTTGATCATCAAACAATTCCAGTCAATGGGATTGGCAGACTTTGATTGGAACAGCTCATCTGTCACCTTTCGTTGAACTTTCAAGTGATAAGTAAGAATTCAATTCACATGGAAAAAGTAGCAATGTCTCCAATAATCAATATGTGATTCATAACCTATTAAAATCCAAATCACTCTATTGGGTTTGCAAATTGCCTAATGCAAAACCTCAAGAGTAGTATGTATCAGATGGAGTGGCCTTCGTGGCTGTGGGTTTTGTTGGCTTTGGTTCTGTTTCAGGTTCATGGGTGCTTTGGGTGCTTGGCAAAAGAAAGGATTGCTCTCTTAGATTTGAAGGCTTCAATCAATCAACCCGATGATGAGTTCTCGGACGGTACAAATGGCTCTTCTTTGCCAACTTGGGATGGTGAAGACGGCAACTGTTGTGAGTGGGAGAGTGTTGAATGTAACAAAATAACAAAGCGAGTCATCCAACTTTATCTTAACGCTACCAGAGGGGAGGATTTAGGAGATTGGTACCTAAACGCCTCTTTGCTTCTTCCCTTTGAAGAATTGCAAAGCCTCAACTTATCTTCCAATTTTCTAGTTGGTTGTGTTGAGAATGAAGGTCCAAATCTCTTCTACAACGAACTATTTTGTATAATTCATCCTGGGTTTGTTTGTGTGCTGTTCTTAGACAAGAATGAGTTTCTAATTTTCAATACCCACAGGTTTTGAAAGATTATCTGGTTTGAACAAGCTGGAGATCCTAGTTCTGGATGGAAATAGCTTCGACAATACCATTCTATCGTCTCTTAAGGAACTCTCATCACTCAAGTCTCTGTCTCTTGGAAGCAATTTATTGCAAGGACATATTCAAGGTAAATTTACTTGTTTTATCTCAATGATATCTCGTTACTAGTTTTTAACACTTGCGTGCTATTATTTTCGTTTTTTGCAGAATTGGATTCTTTGCACAATTTGGAGGTGCTGGATTTGAGTAGCAATAGCGGTGTGGAGAGCTTTCTAACCATGAAAGGTGTGATGGAAAAGTGCTTTTTCATATCTTCATAGTTAACTCTCAAAACATACCTTATACTTGTGCATGATCTTATGGGCATAAAATGCAAGAGGTAAAATATACATGGATGTTTTAAGTATTTGACATGTGTTGAGGATTTGAGTTCTCCATTAATTTAACATATAGGTCTCAAAAGGTTGAAGAAACTGAAGGTTCTAGACCTACGTGGCGATAGTTTCAGCACAAGCATTTTACAGTCTTTGGGTGCACTTTCATCCTTGAGGGCACTCTATCTCAGTGAGAATAATTTGAATGGCTCAACCACTAGACAAGGTATGTCTCACCAGTCACGCCCAAAGAAACATCTATTTCAATCACTTATTCATATTTTCTCTCTTTAATGACTTTTTTTTTTTGGTAGAGCTGGATGCTTTGAGTAACTTAGAAGTCCTGGATTTGGCTTCTACTTCTCTCAACAAGAGCTTTCTTCAAAACATAGGGGTAATGACTTCTCTTAAGGTCATATCCTTGAGTGGTAATGGACTCAATGGCACCCTACCAACTCAAGGTATAAACTTATTATGGCTGCTTTTTCCAAATCAAATTAAGCTTTAAAGGAAACTGGGTTAAGAATTAGTTACAATAATCATTTTGCAGAATTGTGCAAACTGGAGAACCTGCAGGAGTTATATCTCAGAGACAATCAATTTGTGGGGAGCTTACCTTCATGTATGCAGAACTTGACGTCCCTTCAAGTGTTGGATCTCTCTAACAATCAGTTTGGTGGAAACATAGCCTCATCTCCCATTACTGGTCTCACATCACTTGAATACCTTTCTCTTTCATACAATCTCTTCCATGGCTCGTTCTCATTTAGATCATTAGCTAACCATTCCAAACTTGAAGTATTTGAAAGTGATAGCAATGAACTAGTGATTGAAACCGAATACGCACCTTGGATTCCAACCTTCCAACTGAAATTACTCAGTTTGTCGAATTGCACATTCAAGAAACCATCCACTAATGTCATTCTCAACATCCTTTATTACCAATATGATTTGAGAGTAGTTGACCTTTCTCATAACAACTTGGAGGGAAAGTTTCCAACTTGGTTGTTAGAGAACAATACAAGAATAGAAGTACTAAATCTAAAAAATAACTCCTTGTCAGGCCAAATTCATCTTCCATCTATTCCTAATTTAGATACATCCATACTAGATATCTCCAAAAACAACATCAGTGGCCAAATCCCATCAAACATAGGTGTGTTCCTCCCAAATTTAGTGTTGTTAAACATGTCTAAAAGTGCTTTTAACGGTAGCATTCCTTCCTCATTGGGGAAGTTGAGATTATTACGAATTCTAGACTTGTCCTACAATTCTTTCTTGGGAGGAATACCAGAGTCCTTGTTCAGGGGATGCTTCTCATTAGAACTCCTTAAACTGTCAAACTGTAATTTACAAGGCCAAATCTTTCCAACATTTTCTAACTTGACATCTTTGACTTATCTATATTTGGATGGAAACCACTTTACAGGAAAGATCCCAGATAGCTTGTCCACCAGTTCTAATTTGACGAGACTAGATATTAGTAAAAACAACATATCTGGCAGGCTTCCAAGGTGGATGGGAAATATGTCAAAACTGGAGGCACTTGCCATGTCCAAGAATCATCTTGAAGGTTCCATTCCGGTTGAGTTCTGTGATCTTGAGAATCTTTCCACTCTAGACCTTTCCGAGAACAATATTTCTGGCTCCATACCAACTTGCTTTAACCCACCACAAATAAATCATGTACTTTTGCATAAAAATGGGCTCTCAGGACCTATGACCAATGCTTTCAATGGAAGCTACAGTTTGGTGACATTAGACATTGCAAATAACTACTTGAATGGTAAGATCCCAAATTGGATTGGTGATCTTCCAAATTTGAGCATTCTTCTCTTGAAAGAAAATCAGTTTGAAGGGAACATTCCAAGTCAGTTATGCCGTTTGTCGACTGTAACCCTACTGGATCTTTCTCACAATGATCTTTCCGGTCCTATCCCTTCTTGCTTTTATAAAATAAAATTTAGGTCAGGATTTAGGTCCGGAAAATTTCTATTCCAACATGGTTTGCCATTGCTCCCAACATATTCATATCAAAGTCAAGTGAAAGAGTCTAGAGATCTAGATTTGTCTCAAGCCTTTAATTATAGTTATATAGAATCATATGAGCAAGCGGAAGTGGAGTTCACCACAAAGACTAGGTCCTATCCTTACAAGGGTAACATTCTATTTTATATGAGTGGAATGGATCTTTCATGCAACAAGTTGACGGGAGACATCCCACCCCAAATTGGAAACCTTAGCAGGATTCGTGCATTGAACTTTTCCCATAACCATTTAATTGGACCCATCCCAAAAACCTTTTCAAACCTATATCAGATTGAGAGCTTGGACCTTTCCTACAATAACTTGAGTGGGACAGTCCCTTCACAGCTCACTGACCTAAACTCTCTGGCGGTCTTCACTGTGGCTCACAACAACTTATCTGGTAGAATGCCTGATTTGAAGAAACAATTTTTAACATTTGATGAGAGCAGCTACGAGGGAAACCTTCTCCTTTGCGGACCTCCGTTAAAGAAAAATTGCACCACAACTGGAGCACTGCCATTCGACAAAGAGAAAAAAGATGACAATGATTCCATAGACGTTTCTTTCTATGTGAGCTTTGCAGCGGCTTATATAACGGTGTTGCTAGGATTCTTTGGAGTTCTCTATGTTAAACCCAGTTGGCGACATGTGTTGTTTCGGCTCATTGATGTGTGTATCACCCCTTCCTACTACTTCCTTTTAGACAATTTGCATAAGCTAGCAACCTTTGTTAATTAATCTATAAGCCTCATGCTTATATGTCTTGTATATGAAATCTTCATATTTTCCTTTGCACAATAATTAAATGTCCATTAGTTTCAAATGTTGACAACCCACCCATTGACATATAAACCTTATCATACTATGTACTAATTGTGTTAATATTTGTCCCTTGAAAAAAATCATTCTACTTTAAGATACAAATACTTATTCCCAGTGTATTTGTATTATTTAATTGAATTTGATTGTGGTTAGTGCATTATATTAAGAGGTTATATGAAATGTAATGATCGCGATCTATGAATATGCGTCTCCAAGAGACTTCTTAATCAAACCAGATACACACTCTTCTCCCTTAAAATAGAGAGACCTAGTCTGAACTTGATAGTTAACTCCCTCCATTTGCAATTAGTTGTATGGATAGTTCGTCAACAAGTTTTTTAATGGGTCTATGTGATTGCATGTAATCTTCGGGAAAACTTTAGCACCTACTAGATGATCCATCTTATCATCTAGCCTCAGAATGGGGAAGTGATACTTTATGGTAAATTTAAATAATTATATACTTTGCTATCTATATGCAGCGTCATTACTCGTCTTTCTTTGGAGCCAATAATGTAGATACAACACATAGACTCATGTTCTCCCTTATCTAACCCATTTCTAGTAACTCATTGACTTGCCTAGTCAACTCCGCATGCTCCTTAGGACTCATCATATGGTAAGCCTTGTTTGGTAGACTTGATACTGGAATCAAGTTTATTTGGTGTTAAATTATGTCTCTCAACAGAGGCAAGTCTATTAGCATGGAATCTTCAAATCTTCAAAATTGTTGGCACATCTTCAAGATTCCTCAAGAATGGGTTAAACCTCTTTATTACAGTTTCAATCAAGGACTCACTCTAAATCACCAATGTATAAAAATATCTTAATTTTAGTCATTTCTTTCTCAAACTTAGTCATAAAAAGAAATAATTACCCTCCCCTTGTTTAGGCTTGAGTTCATTCTCTTTCTTGGTTGGGACTAAGATTGTTGATGTATGTCAATCCCATGGGCATGTGTTGGACATATGGATAGTGTTAGGAGTCTTGTAAGTGTCCTACATAAGCTCACAAGTTCATATCATGAAGCCAAGAAGAACCTAAAGTTAAGGAAGAGCACTGGAAAAAAGCATACTAAGGAAGGTATATATCATGCATGCATATCATTTTGTGTGTCTAAAAACAATACTAGACATGGTTTAGGGTCCCCAAGAATGCTCAAATGTGAATACCCAAGGACAACTCAAAGAAAGCAATCCAAACAAAAAAAATTCAGAAAATCTTAGTCAAAACCTATTGCGAGTCTCACAATCAATTTTGGTATGAATTTGTATCTCAGTTTTTGACACCCGAGGCCAAAACTCATAGGCCCAAATCGGTTTCACTAAGGATTATGAAAAATTCTTTATAACCTAAATCGATTGCGAAACCCCAAATTGATTTTGGGTTTGATAGGCACTCGAAATCGATTACGAGTTTCACAACTGATTTGGAATCCAAACCGATTGCGAACCCTAAATCAGTTTGGAGGGTAATTTAAAAAAAAATTTCAAAAATTTAGGAGAGATTTTTGAAATTTGAACCCCGTTTTGGTTCATCTAAAGACCCAAAATGACTCTCTCTATTAGCCATATGTCTATCCTAAAGCCTACGATGCTCCTCCCTTCTATAAAAGAAATTTTTCCCTTTAGGGTAAGAAATCTCTAACACTCCAAGTTAGTTTTTAAGAGAGCTAAGAGACATTATTTTGAGAGCCTTCTTCACTGTGCAAACTTTCATTGCCTACAGATTATTGAGTTTTAGTAGCTAGTATTCTATACTTCTCTCTCTCATACTTCTCTCCTTTTGAGCTATATTTCTATTATTGAAGAAAGGTTGTGGTGAGTACTTTCCTAAAGGAAAATCACCTTTAACTGAGTTCAAGGAGCACTAGAACTAAGTACTTGGAGCTTGTGGATAGCTAAGGCATATCAACTCAACAAGGAGCATCCCACACATTGTGCAACTATCAGCATCAACCATATTGGGGTAATATTTTCTTGATGTTGCATTCATTTGCATTTATATTTATTTTTACTATCTCTTTGCTTCCACTGGAGACACTAGAAGCTTGACAACCTCCGTCGGAGACACCGGAGGTAGTGCACACTCACCGGAGGCACCGAGTGTTGTTGTTTAGCTTGCCATTGAGCAAGTAGTTGGGTTTGTATATTGACCTAGGTTATAATAGTACCTAAATAAAATATAACTAAGCTCGATAGTAAGCGTTAGTGGATGTAGGCCTGAGTGCTGAACCACTATAAATCTTGTGTTGTGGTTTATGACTATGTAGTTGCTTATCTCTCCATTGTTATAATATATACTACTCTTGTTTAGATTAAGTTGGATATTATCTTTGAGAAGTTACATTGAAGCACACACTCATTTATGTGAACAAATTGCAAAAGGTTAATAACCATAAGGTAAATTAAAAGGGGGCAAATTAATTAATATATCCTATACACCCCCCTCTAGGATTATTTTTGTAACATTTCAATTGGTATTAGAGCCTAGATTACTCACATAAGGCTTAACATCCCGAGTAAGATCCTAGTTTAAAATTCTAGATGGCTAGAGAAGATAATGGTGTGTCCATTAGCACCCCTCCATTTTTCAATGGAACGGACTATGGTTATTGAAAATCTCAGATGAAGATACTCCTAAATGCTTATGACCCTAGGGTATGGAGTATGATTGTTGATGACTATACACATCCCGACAAACTTAGGAGTGAGTGGACTCCCGCCGAGTCGGATGCTCACAAGTTCAACTTTATGGCATTGAATACCATAGCTAGTGGTTTAGCCTCGGATGAGTTTAGAAGGATAACTCATCTCAAGATGGCAAAGGTAGCGTGAAAGCTTCTCTCGGTTACCCATGAGGGTACAAGTGCCATAAAAATGTTCAAGCTTCAAATGTACACTACACAGCTTGAAGCATTATGGATGTAGGAAGATGAAGAGATCTCTCAATTCAATGCCAAGTTATCAAACTTGGTGAATATCATAAGAAGTCTAGGCGAGGACATTCCTTAATCCAAAGTACTTAGGAAAGTACTTAGGTCCCTTTCCAAAAGGTTTAGGCCTAAGGTCACCGCTATAGAGGAGAGCAAAGACTTAGAAGTCATGAAGTTAGAGGAGTTGATTGGCCTGCTTCAAACATTTAAAGAAGCCATTAAGGAACCTACCAAGAAGAAGGACATTTCCCTTAAGGTAGAAAAGCCTTCCAAATCAAATGAAGATTTGGATGATAGCTTGGCCCTTATTGCCAAAAAGTTTAAGTTCTTTAGGAGAAATACTAAGGATTACTCCAAGAATAAACAATTAAGAAAGTTTTACCCTGAATACAAAAAGAAAAAGAAATTCTTCAAAGAACCACCTATTTGCTATGAATGCAAAGGTAGAGGGTAAATTGTTGAAGATTATGGTAATAAAAAGAACAAGTACAAGTCGAAGGGCAAGGCCATGGCAGCCACATGGGATGATAAGTTTGAGACTTCAGACTATGAATCCCAAAGCAGTGAGGAGGCTTCCTCACAATAGATCAAGGCTTTTATGGCCTTTGGAACTCCCATGAGTTCACTATTGGAGTCTATTTGATGATCTCTTTATACAAAGTATTGAGTTAGGAAATAAAAATAAATAACTTAAGAGGAAAATCATTGAGTTGATTGAAAAGTCAAAATCCCTTGAAAACACTATTTCCTTTCTTAGACAAGAGTCTTCTTCTTCGGAAAGTGAAAATGAGGACCTTTCTGAAGAAAATTACTTACTCTTATGTGAAAATGAAGAAATGAGTCTAAAAATAGTGGAACTAGAGAAGAAACTCAATGACTCTAGAATATTTCTAGGCTTAAAACATGACAATAAGAAGCATGAGAAGAGAAAACTTCTTGAGAACAATAAAAAATTGTTCAACAAGGTTCTTGAGCTAGAGGAGAAGCTCAAAACCTTAGAAGAAGAAAATGATGAGTCAAGTAGTAATGGGTCTCTCATTCATGAGTTGGAAGACCAAGTCAAGACACTAAATAAGAGAAACAAAGCTCTCAACTTGACTTGTGCTCAACTCACAAGGAAGTCCCTTGATTACCTCTAGAAAATCAAGGATCTTGAAGAAGACAAGAGGAAGAACATCTTAATGCTTGCCTAAGGAAATGGGAAGTTTAAGAAGATGCTCAAAATGGGCAAAGAGCATGGGGATATGACTAGACTTGGTTATTCGGATATCATTGCCTCATCCTCAACTAAAAAACTTAAGAATGGCTTTGTCAAAGCCAAATGATATACTCATCCACCTCCACAACCTTCTTATAAGGGAAATGAAAAGGTGGAGCTACAAAGACCCTTCAAAAGGTCAAACAAGATTGAGAAGAAGATATCTATCTCTCTCAAGGGTAGAGATTGGAAGAGATCCATGCAACCCCAATTTAGATCCTATACACAAGTGGTTAGGAGTAAACCTCAAGCCAACCAAGCATCTTTCTCTAAAGGAGCTTAGGATGAGTAAGCCTTACTCTTATGCCAAGGAGGCTTTGAATAAATTTCAAGCATATAAGGCTTCCACTTATGGAGGA
>JAOXJP010031116.1:0-16826 GCA_025762735.1 Platanus orientalis | reverse complement strand
GTATAAGAGACAGCTACAACGGTGCTTGTCTTTATCAATGGATCCTCCTTTCCATGAAATCTTCTCTTTATCCTCATGATTAGGGCGGAACGGTTTTTTTTTTAAATCGCTCTTACCCCCTTAAAAAGGGGGTAGAAACTAAAGCAGATCTCTCTAGAGATTCAGAAGCATACCGATGCATAGCATTATTCCTGCTTTCTTCACTCTGGGCCAATGCATACGCTTCATTTAAGGAGGGAAGCTGACCCCTACTCAGGATGTTGACGCGGACCAATTCAAATTCATCATTTAGCCCAACTAGAAATTCAAAAATTCTGCCTCGCTCAATATTTTCTTTGTACGTCACTGCATCTGTCTGGCATTTTGGCTTATATATTTTAGAGTGATCTAACTCCTCCCACATGCTACGCAAAGTGGCAAAATAACTATCCAGACTTCTCTCCCTGTGACGAAGATGGGCAATTTCCTGATTTAATTGATAAATCTGTACAAAGTTTTTTACTTGGGAATATGTCTGTGCAACAGAATCTCATATATCCTTTTCGGTTTGAAGGAGCAAAAAACCACGGCTGATTTGTGGTTGCATCGAGTTAAGTAATCATGGCATCACAATCAGATTTTCTGACTCCCATTTCTCATAAGCCTGAGAATCTGAATCATCTGGTTTAAAAACATGGCCATTGATGTAGCCAAGTGTGCTCCTTCCACCGATATACATCTTCACGGATTGGGACCATTCCAACTAATTTGTCCCATCCAACTTGACAGTGGTGATTTGGGCATCAGGATTATCACTCTGGATACCCATAGGTGATATGGCACCAACAAAACTCGGACCACTTCGAATATCATCCGTCTCAGTAGACTCCGTCAACACTTCCGCCATTCTACACTTCACAAGGTTACCTCACACAAACAATTTGCCCGAATAATTAGAGAAAGTACCTAAACAACATCTAAAGATGCTTACAAATCACCATTCACATCATTAGACCATTAGGTTTGATGGTACAAAAAACGAAGCAAGAGGAGCAATTTTTAATCTCAGGCATCATGCCCTTCCTGACCGAAAAAACACCACAGAACCATCAAATCTCAACCAAACTTTACAAGGCCTATCTCAAACGATTTCTCCTTCAAAAACGACCAACCCTTTTAGAGGGATCAAAAAAAGATCGCAAAAAACGAGCCCAACACTGCCCCAAAATCGTCCCAGGCGACAACTCACTTAGCCGAAAATGGCTAGATCTCTCTCTACACCAAACGAAACAAGATGAGACTTGTTTATACAGATTCTTCATCAAAAAATGGCCACTCCTTTTAAAGGAATCGATCTAAAACACTTTTAATCGTTGTAGATCTACGATTTGTCAAAAACGGAACTTTTTGAGGTCTCTTCACAAAAAACATCGAAATAAACTCAACCATGCATCAAAAAAATTTGCAAAAACCACAAAAAAAAAAACCAAGGGGCCAAGATCTTTCAAAACCCTAAACTTTCACGTAGGCCGTATACGGCCTTGGCAAATATGGACAATACTGCCTTGGCAATCCCGAATAACACACCCAAACCCAACGGGGCCCAAATTTCCAAAAGAAGCCCGATCAAAATTGAGTTTATACTTTCCAGTTGGTGGGATATCCCAACTCTTAGTAATCATACTCAACCCATGTGAGACATTGGATATATATGTCACCCAATCCCGTATGAAGTCCATCTTAGCGCAACCATGAACTCCTTTGTAACCAATAACCACAACCGTGCCTCAGCCAAAATGGAGTCAATCACCATACTCACCTCCCTCTCCTAATCTTCAAAAATCTTCTGGTTTATGTCTCTAGATTCCCCAAATAATTCCTTGAAGCAAAGCCATCAAGAACATTTTGTCCGTTTACCCCTTCACTTCTCGGCCCCATTGGTGGATTAATTCCAACACAGTTTCAGACATCACAAAACTCAAATCCATTGTTGCTATAAAAATGGCCATAATTCTATAAGTGAATCTACAATGGATAAAAATATGATCACCAGTTACTATCTTGGCAACACAAGACACAGACTGAAAGCGAGAACATTATGCTCGGCCTTCGATGTTGAAGCACATTCATAGTAGTTTGCCTTCCTAATGAAGCAATCCAATTGAAAGCCTTCACTCAAGGAGGAGCAACAGACTTCCAGATTTTTTGGGAAGGGAAAACTGACTGGCTCAAGGACTCCTCATAAAGGATATGAAAGAAAAGATTTGGAAGAAAATCTTCCATCTGAGGATGGACTCCAAATACAAGAATCTTTATTTGAAGATGCCAGCTTGCTAAGTTGGTAAAGTCTATGGGTGTCATACCACAGACTTGGGTTCAAAACCCATCTTCACCTACTAATCAATTAACCACTAATGTTTACCTATCAAATATATATATATATATAAGAGGTTGACTAGTCTTCTCACTAGGGGAACCTCCCATTTGTAAAGATCCCTAGTGAACCTGAGATTCCAAGAAAGACCATTCACATCATGAGAGAGGATTTCAGCAACTGAAGTATTTTTTGAGGAGGCTATACGAAATAACCTAGGGAAAACCAAAGACAAAATGGCATCCCCCCACCACAACTCAAGCCAAAAACGCACTTTCCTACCATCACCAATAAGAAACAAGTATGAGGGTAAAAGGAAGGGCTAACTTGAATAATGTGTTTCCACAACAGCCCTTTCCCTTCTATTTCCTTCTCACACGTTTTGGCTACTTCCCTTCTTATTAAAACCCTATTAAAAGGCTAATTACCGAAATAACCCAAAAACAATAATTCAAATGACACATATATCCCTAATTCTAATAAGACATAAAATGTCAAATAAAACAATAAGCTAACTCAAATAAAGACTCCCACACTAAACTAGAAGACTCCACGATGTATCCAAAGGTGTCCCTCCATGTGTCTCCTTATGCAGACCCCACCAAGCCACATGTGGGTCCCACGTGGTCTTCAAAGTCCGCATCACCCCCCCTCCCCAAAGAGAGCTTCCAAAACATGTCAAGGTCATGTTGTCGCTGCAAAGCTGCAACCTAACCTCCCCTGGAATGAACCAAGAGGCCCCTCCTAATCCCCCTCTAGGATCAAACCGCAGAGGCCAAGTAGGGGCATCATAAGAAGGAATACCATTCGCCGCCTCCTGCACCCTTTTCCTGCAAATGTAAAGTGGAGGAAGGCTCTAACACTAATGATTAGAGACATCCAATTCAAAATTTGAAACTCACGCACTAGCTAACTGGCAGGCTGGAGAAACACCCGCACCCAACCCCAACCCAAAAACAAACTCTTTCCCACCACCCCCATCCACACGACCCGATGGACATGCAGCCCTAGCCTACTCCAACTCCTCTTCCTTGATAGACATAGCCACTAGAAAGAAGGAATTTTGATCAATAAAATAAATTAATTGAGTAATTTTGCGAATGACTCCCGCCAGAATCGCCACTCGACTCACCGCAATTCCTTCAGCGATAAAGAATTCTAGTTCGTCACCCTAAATCCCCCATAGAAATTACCATTAGCCTTCATCACCTCAGACATCCACAGGTGGAAAGGAAGCCCCCTTAAACACAACCATCTAGCCTTAAAGAAGGATTCGTACTTCAACCCATTAAAGGCCAAAACCACTCGAGAAAAAGACAGTCACTGTTAAAAGCCCCCAAAACGATCATCTGGGCTTCCAATGGGGAATCAAGAAAGCGGATTGCTTTCCTAGCACCGAGCACCACCCACAATGCTGCATAATTCTTTCGAAAATATACCCAAACCCAGTGGACCACCACCTCCCATGACACCCCATCGCCAACCACAACACTAACAACCATTGATTCCCATAATCCAACATCCCACAAACCATCCCGCCAGAAAATGTAAAGCGCCTAGTTGCCTAGCTGCTGAACCAACTCCACCAACGGTATACCATTCGCAACAGTATTTCCTGCCACTGGCACTGGGAGCACCGAGAATGAAAAGTGGGACAGTGATGAAACTATTATCGATGGAGGCTAGGGGGGACCCACCAAAGGAACAATGCAACACCTCCACCAAACCCACCTAGTGAAATCCTTTGGAGGCCTCAAGCACCGAGATGCTCCAATCCTTCCCATCTCGTCATATCTCGGAGATTTTGAAAAACTACCCATACGTATTCTCCTTTCCCACCAGCAACAGAACCCTACGACCATCATCCTAAGATTTATTGAATGAAGTAAAACTTTTTGTTTCCCTGGCTTGCACTAGACAATCAGTCACCCAAGGAATAAAGGAAGTCCCAATGCGAATGAAGGTCAAAAATGATGAAATCCTTTTCTCCGTGAAACGTACCACCTTAAAATTCATATGATCAATCCACAAATTTTCTTTCATAATGCAAGAACCATCCAGACCATCCTTTAGAACAAAGGGAAATAGACCCAAATAGAATAGGGGCAAGAAAAAACTAGGTAGCGATCCTTAAATGTGTTGAATGAGTCAGCAAAAAAGTTCACTAGAGACGTGCAGTTCAATTTCTTAAGGATGATGACACATTATCCTTCAAAAATGGCACACTTCTTGTGCATAGAATTTTGAGATACATAATCCAATCTTGAATGAAAGACAATATCAAATACCTTTGGAATTCTTTGGTTACGAGTAACCAACTCCCCACTTCTCTAATAATCACATCAATTACTTCAATTCCACTTCTACCTTTGCCTTCAAAGATTCAATTATTTTTTTCCTTCCATAAGCCCTAAAGGACACCATGCAACAAGCAGCAGAGGATGGCTCGTTGGCTGAATATTTCCATTGCTCCCAAGATCTAAGGCAAGGGGACCCGTTATTTCCCTTCCTATTTCCAGTGGTAGCGGAGGCCTTTGGGGCAATGCTCTCAAAAGCTTTTCAAGGGGGTATGCTCGAGGGTTTGGAGGAGACTCACAATGGGATGGTAGTTAAATATCTTCAATTTGCAGATGATACCATTGTCATGTGCAAAAATTCAATGAGGCAGTTGAAACTCTAAAGGTGTATGATACGTTGTTTTGAAGTTGTTTCAAGATTGAAGATAAATTTGACCAAAAGCTTCATTTTTTGTGTGGGTCAAGTTACTGACCTTTGGAGGTATGCAGAAGTGTTGGGTTGCAAGCAAAGATCTTTACCTACCACGTATTTGAGGATGCCCCTTGGGGCTCCATTAAAAAGCAAGACAGCTTCGAATCCAATGGTTAAGAGAATTCATAAAAGATTAGTGAGATGGAGAAAAATGTACCTATCAAAAGGGGAAAAGTTGACATTGATTAAATTTGTCCTTGCTAACCTTCCTACTTACCTTATGTCGCTCCTAGTCATCCCAACCTCAATGGCAAACGAGATTAAAAATGCCAAAGAAGGTTTCTTTGGAGTAAAGGAAAGGAGAACTCGGGCATCAACTTGGTAGACTGAAAGGAGGTGTGTAGACCTATGAAAAATGGTGGTCTGCACAGAAGGAGGGTGAGGGATATAAATAAAGCTCTTCTCTTCAAGTCACTATGGAGAAGTATGGGCTAAGTAATTGAAAGGTGATAAGGCACGGGCTGGGATGCTTTAACGATCTCTTTCTTTCTGAGGTGTTGAGATATTATTAAGGCGGATTTGCTCAAAGTTTTTGAGAAATCCTATACTTCGGAAGAATTTTATGAGCATCTTAATAACATTTTCATTACGCTTATTCCTAAGAAGAGATTTTCAAAAGAATTGAAAGATTTTAGACAGATTAGTCTTTTGAGCAGTGTGTACAAGATCATTGTAAAAACTCTTACCATGCACTTGAAAGTGGTTATGAAAGGTCTTATTTCTCAACCACAAGGGGTTTTTATTGATGGTTGTCAAATCTTGGATATTGTGCTCATTACTAATGAATACATTGAGGATCGTTGGAGGTCTGATCAATATGGTGTGATGTGTAAGCTTGATGTGGAGAACGCCTATGATCATGTTAATTGGAACTTGTTGGATTATATTCTCTCTTGTTTGGGGTTTGGTGTGAAATAGAGAAGTTGGATTTTCTTTTGTATTACACCGAGTTCTATTTCTATTATGGTGAATGGGTCTCCTGTTAGCTATTTTAGAAGCTCTAGGGGTTTGAGACATGGCCTCTGATGTGCTTAGTAAAATGATTTCGAAAGCCGAGGTGGGCTATATTTCAGGATTTGAGGTGGGTTATGGGAGTGTCTCTATATCCCATATGCAATTCGTTGATGATACGATGATTTTCAGCTATGTAGATATGAAAAAAAATTGGCTATTTACAGTGCATTTTGTGGGTTTTTGAGATGGTGACAGGGTTGCCTATCAATTTGGCGAAGAATGAAATGTTTGGTGTGGGGGAACTTTGAGACTTGGACTCCTTAGCTTGGATTCTGGGTTGTAAGATAGAGTCCCTACCTTCCCTATCTGGGGATGCCGTTAAAGGCTCCTTTCAAGTCTAAAATTATATCAGTCATTGAGAGGATTAAAGGTAGATTGGATTCTTGGAAGGCTTCATTACTCTCCAAAGGTGGTAGGTTAACCCTCATTAAAGTTGTCCTTGCTTCCATTCCTAACTATTTCCTTTTGTTTTCACTGTTCCGACGCCAGCGGCTAATCAAATTGAGAGATTGATGAGGAACTTTTCATGGAATGATTCCCCCGAGCACCATCAATATCATCTAGTAGATTGGAATGGTGTTTGCAAGTCAATCTGTAATGGTGGTTTAGGAATTAGGAGGGTTAGATATCATAATAGTGCTTTGTTGGCCAAGTGGCTTTGGAGGTTTGGGCGAGAGAGGGCTAGTTTATGGCGTAAGGTGGTGGTAGCGCGTATTAGGGAACAGTCGGTCTAGGAGTCCAAGGTCCCTCGTGAGAGACATGGGTGTGGTATATGGAAGTCTATCCTAAAGGTCAATGAGAGTTTCTGAAGATTCATTAGATTTCAATTGGGATCGGGTCATGATATTTGCTTTTAGCAGAACTCTTGGGTTAGGGAGCTTCCCCTGAAGGATAGGTTTGGCAATGTGTTTTCCTTGGTTGATGATAAGTGGGGCTCGGTATTTAGTCATTTTGATTTTGAGGCAAATGTTTGGATTCCTAGGATTAGAAGAAATGTTCATGATTGGGGGATGGGGGAGTTTTGTAGCCAGTTGAATGCTCTTGTTGGGTTTAGGCCGGTTTTGAATAGGAGGGATTGTATGGTTTGGAGGCCATCAAAGAATGGTATTTTCTCTACCAAATCCTATTATAATGTGATTTCTTATAGCATTGTGGAGGTTTCTTTTCCTTTCAAAAGGATTCAGAACCCGAGTATTCCTTCCAAAGTGTTTTTTATGTGGAATGCATATCTGGATAAAATCCTGACCCTATATCATATTCAAAGCAAAGGGTGGAGCTTGGCAAACTTATGTGTCATGTGTAGTAATGAGGTGGAAATAGTCAACCATCTTTTTGTGCATTGTCCCGTGGCGAATAGGGTTTGAGGTTTTTTCTTGTCTCATCTTCAGATCTCTTAGGTCCTCTTGATCGATTCAAGGACCTACTTCGGGGTTGGTGAATCAATGACGTCGACAGGATGCCTCTTATCATTTGGCATGCCATCTTGGGGGCCATTTGTTGGGGTTTACGAAAGGAAAGGAATGCTCGTACCTTTGAGGGCAGGGCGCGTTCAGATGAGGAGCTGGTCTTGTTCATCTACAAATCTCTGTTTGATAGGGTGTCCATTGGGGCTGACTTTGAGGAGATTGTTTGGTATTTGATTTGGTGCAAGGATATGTAATTTTGTTTTGTTTTGTCTTTTTCCTCTTCTGCTTTTCTTTCACCTCCTTGGTGATGTCTTCATGTTTCTTCTTTTTTTGTTTGTTTTTCTCTTCAATAAAGTGGGCCCATTATCTCTCAAAAAAAAAAAGTGCCTGAGACCCCGTATGGTGTGAGTTGTTGGAGGGGAATTACGAATCAGTTAAAGGAATTCGAAAAGGCTATTTGAGTGAAAGTTGGCTCTAGAATGAACACTCTCTTTTGGAAGGACGCATGGTGTTCTCATTGTCCCTTACTTCTAGAAGCCCCTCTAATATATTCAATTGCTAGGAACAAAGAAGCAAACGTTGCTGATTATTGCATTGGGACCATGGTAGGGGTGGTTGGATTGTTAATCTCCAAACAAATCTTCATGATTAGGAGTTGGATCAAATAAGTAGACTTTTGGGCCTTGTGGAGAACTATACTCAAACGCTTAATAAGGAGAAACTTCGGAGTTGATCCCTTAGCAAAGATGGAAAGTTCTTTGTCAAATCTTGCTGGAGTTTGTTTGGCAAGGGAGGTGACTGTGATAATACGTGGAAGAGGCTCTAGAGACTAAAAGCTCCATCTAAGGTGTTGGTTTTTCTATGGACTGCATGCAGAGACAGAATGTCTACCCTTAATAACCTTCAGAAGAGGGGGATGTGCCTCTCAAATGTTTGCCCTCTTTGCTATAAGGACTCGGAGTCAGTCAACCACATCCTCATTCATTGTGCGTATGCGAATGAGATTTGGCATAAAGTCATGATGGAAGTGGGAGTGACTTGGGATTTCCCCTGTACCCTTTGGGGTCTGTTTAAGGGTTGGAATTTGACAAAGATTTCTATCAAAAGCAAGGCTGTTTGGAGCTTGGTCCCCCCGACAGTGTGTTGGTCCACTTGGTTGCAACAAAAACAAAGGATTTTTGAGAATCAAGCAGAACCGACCTATAATGTATATTAAAAAGCAAAGGATAGGTTTTGTTGTTAGGTTGTGAACAGCAAAGAGATAGGGGAGCATTCTTTTGTGGATATCAAGCTTGGGTGGGGAAATATTTTTTCAAATTCCCACTTTTTGTAGCCCTTATGGCAGTTGGTTTTCCTTGGGGATTCATTGTTCCATTTAATTAAATTTTTATCTTTTCAAAAAAAAAAAAAAAAAAAAAAAGGAAATAACTCCATACTTCTCTTGCAAAACAACAATAAAGGAAAATATGTTGCATAGATTCACCTTCCTTTTTGCATAACACACACCAAGAGATAAAGGATAAATATGGTCTTCTTCTTTAAGACATGTCCATAGTGTTAATGCAATTGAGAGTAGTTGTCTAAGTGAAAGCCTTGACCTTAGGAGGAACAGGAGGCTTCCAGACCCTTTTGTGTGAGAAAGCATCATGAGAGTCTAGAACATTAGTGAGAGCCAAAAAAATGGACTAAGAAGATAACTTTTCATATGGCTCAAGGATCCAAATCCTCTTGTTAGGAAACAAATTAGAGATACTTTCAAACTTCCTAAGAGGCCAGCCACAATATTCACCTCCCATTCAAACAAATCTCTACAAAAAAAATGAGATTTCATTAGAGACCCGAGTCAGAATTAGAAATAACATAAGATATCATGACGTCTTTATGTGAAGATTTACGAAATAAACGAGGGAAAGAGGATGAAAGGCTTTGCCCCCACCCCCACCTAAGATCTTTCCAAAAATTTATGGACCAACCATCTACAAAGACAAAGCGAACATATAGAGAAAAAAATGGATGGA
Organism: Platanus orientalis; assembly: GCA_025762735.1. Lineage (NCBI taxonomy): Eukaryota > Viridiplantae > Streptophyta > Magnoliopsida > Proteales > Platanaceae > Platanus > Platanus orientalis. The sequence continues at coordinate 7,266 of JAOXJP010031116.1, read as the reverse complement.
ATATGAAATGAAAAAACAATCCCATCCATTTGTGTTCAAAGCAAACATATAGAGAAAAAAAATGGATGGAATATGAAATGAAAAAACAATCCCATCCATTTGTGTTCAACCCATATTTATTAAAGATTGTAGTATGCCATAAACTATCCCTTTCAGTAGAGAACTACTATAACTATTTTCCAAGAAGGGCTAAGTTCCTTTCTTTTAGGTGGTCAAATCCTAAACCACCCTTGTCTTTTGACCTATATACATTATCCCATTTTACTAGATGATCCTGCTTGACACCACCACATTCCCATAAGAATTCTCTCTGATATTTCCCCAATACATGGGCAACCATGTTAGGCATTTTGAATAGTGGCATATAATAAATAGGCACATTTGATATTGTTGTTTTTATCAATGTCTTCCTTCCCCCCAATGAAATATATGATTTTTTAACAATAAGCTAACTTTTTTGCACATTTTCCACCACAGGATCCCAAAAAACAATAAATATTGGGGTCCCTCCCAAAGGAAGGCCAATATATTTTAAGGACCAAGATTTCACTCTACAACCAAACATTCTTGCATACATATTAGTCTCCAACACATCCACACCAATCCTGGCCATGGAAGATTTAGAAAGATTAATTTTGAAACCTGAGATTGTTTCAAAAATCTACAAGATTAGCTTCAAATACAACACTTGTTGCTTGTCAGCTTTGATAAGGAAGATAGTATTATCAGCAAACTAAAGATGTGTGATGGAAAAACCATTGCTCCCCAAATTGAAGCCCTCAATGAGCAATTGTGACTTTGCTTTCACCATCAATTGACTAAAAGCATTCACCACAAGTGTGAAAAGAAACGAGGAAAGAAGATCCCCTACCTAAATCCCTGAGAAGAGCCAAAGAACCCTTTCAAAGTCCCCTTAAAGATTACAAACAATGGTCTAAACATCCCATAATCCAACTAATCCATTTCCCTCGAAATCCCTTTTGTGTGAAAACCCATCGAAGGAAGTCCCAAGCTATAAAGTCATAGGCTTTTTCCAAACCGATCTTCCAAACTAAACCCGACTCTTTAGATTTTTTCCTCCAATCTACACACTCATTTGCAATTAATATGTCGTCCATAACTTGTCTACCCACGACAAAAGCACCTTGAGAGTTTGACACCAAGTTCTTCATAACCCCTCTCATTCAAATGGAGAGCACCTTTGCAATAATTGTATAAAGACTACTCATAAGGCTAATTGAATGGAAGTCCGAGAAATCATTCATCTCCTCCTTAGGGATAAGAACTATAAATGTAGCATTGACCCCTTGCTTATGATTTCCCTCTCAAAAAAAAACAAAAAAGGATAATTTCCCCTCAAAAAATTCAGCAAAGAGTTTCATTGAATATTCTTGAATAATATCCCACATAGATAACCCATCTGACCTGGGGAATCTATCTTTTTCCATGCTACAAATGGCTTCCTTCACCTTCTCAACCAAGAAATTTGTTTCAATGGACTTAGCCACATCCTCATCCAAGCAAGAAGGGAAAAGATTCTCAACAATAGGCCTCTCCCAATCCTCCTTAGAATACAACAACAACAAACAGCCTTATCCCAACTATTTGGGGTCGACTACATGAATCCTGTTCCGCCATTCCATTCTGTTTAATCCTCCTTAGAATACAAAGTTGAAAAAAAAATCTGATTCTAACAAAATCATCTTTGATTCTAACAAAATCATCCACCACATGACCCTAAATATTTAAGCGAGATATCCAACCCTTCCTTTTCTTCTCATTGGCAACCTTGTGAAAAAATTTAGTATTCCCATCACCCTTCATTAACCATTTGCACTTAGCTTTTTGGCTCCAATGGATATCTTCGCACCTACGAACAACATCCATCTCAACAAGCAGAACTTTGCACCCATCCATAAGGTTCGAAGAGAGGCCACCTTCCTCTTCCAATTTCTTGTCTAACAAATGGAACCCCTCCCAAATCTTGCTTTTCTTATCATTTAGCCAACCGAAAGTATATTTGTTCCATTCCCGAAGCTTCATTTTGATGTAATGCAATTTCCTCGTGAATTTTGAACCCCTCCCAACCAGCCACTCTGTTTTCATTCCACCATAGCAAAAGACAATCTTTGGATCAAAAGGTAATGACTCATGATCATCTGACTAATTTAATTTTTAGCAATTGAATTAACATGTGACCGAAGAGACATGTTTATTCGAAATCCATATGTTCCTCACATGTAAAGCCATGATTTTGATAGACCATATATACAGTCCAACGGATTCGTAGTGCAAAACAACCCACAAATGTTGTTGCCACGGTTTTGCTAGTTTTTGCATCTATTTGGATGCTCATAAAAGGATTTTGTTGCCCCAACTCTACAATATAAATGACATGCCCATGTCTTGAAGCTAATTCTTTTTTTCTTTCAAGTAATTTTGTGTCCATGGCGTAGAAAGCCCATGTCCCTTCTGTACCTGATAATTCAGATATTTTATTGCCAATGATCAGTGGACAAATGCATAGAGCAAAAGTAATACATATCATCAAAAAAATTAGGGCTCCGTTTGAGAATCATTCAACAAATAGATTCTGCTCATTCTCAATTTCAAAAAATCAAAAAACAGAGAGAATGTCACATTTGGCAAACTGAATACATTCCAAGAATACTCCATGTTTCAGATTCTAGCAAATTTATTTGGCACTAAAAATAGTAGTGCCAAAAAAATATAGAATGAATTCTTTGGGATTATGCATGGGATTCAATGAACTCAACGAACGAATTTATAACCCTCGACTCCTCACATCCACATTGAACAAGGAAAATCTTGAACAGAAACGGAGGAGAAGAGCCGCTGTGAATGGCCTCCCTATCCTGTGGGCAAAGATTCCGTTGTCAATTTCTTCTCCATGTACTAATCACTCTGCTTCTCTCTTTCCCTCTCTTGTTCATCTCTCTCTCTCTCTCTCTCTCTCCCATCTGCTCAGTTCATCTCTCTTTAAGCTCCATCGAATTACCACTGGGTTCTTATGGATATGGTGAGCCAATGAGAATCAAAACAATCTAGATGCATGCTCTGGTTTACATCCCCATAATTGAGTCTCTCTTTCTCTCTCTCCTATCGCATCACATCCCCATAGCACCTTCTTTCACCAGGCTGCATGCTCTTTTTTACATTGCTAATACAAAAAATGGCAAGTTCTTGCGCAAACCCCACCTGTTGTTTTCTACAATAGAAGATTCCCAGATGCCTACAACAAAAAATTGGCAAGTTCTTGCACAAGCCCCACCTGCTGTTTTCTACAACAGACGATTCCCAGATGCACCATCCAATTCCATGTTCAACCATCTTGAAATTCATGCTAAATCTTGAAACCCTCAAAGATCTGTTTCTATAGAATCTACATTCATAAATAACTTGAAAAGAAAACAAAACTTCAGCTATTCTATCATAAGATTTTGAGTGCACATCCATCAAGAGAGACACTCACACAAACGAGTTTGGATTTCAGATCATGGTCGGGGGTATCTGGCCCACACAGAGCCTCAACAACCCACTTGGATACCCCACTAGTGAGATTGCCTCTCTGTCCAAATTTGAAGCATGAAGGTTCAAAAGAATCTCCTGATGTTGTCTACATACTAAAATTCCCAACTTCAGGGCTACCATGAAAATAAAGAACCACGAATTCCCAACCAAGAAAAAACTGAAACAAATTGTCATTTCAATTATTTTCTTTTCTAAAGAGATAACATTAATAGCAGCACTCAGTAGGGCGATTTTCTATTACTTTGATATTCTTTATTGCTTTGTCAAATTAGATTCCAAAGCAAGTATCAAGAGAATGTAGAGATTTGAACAATGAGAAGATTGAACAAAGCAGCATACCATGAAACATTGCAGAGATGCTCCACCGACTGTAATAGTCATACACCATAAGTTTCTCATCCTTGTAGTAATATACCCTAAGCTCAACTACATTCTCATGCCTAATATTCCCAACCACCTCCATCTGCTGCTCAAACTCCCGCCTCCCTATACTAGCCTCCTTGATGCAGGACAAGGGAGACAATACCAAAAATTGATGTAGAATAATTTTTCAATGCCTCAAACAATGGTTAGATTTAAAATGGGGAAGCAAAAGTTTTCAAGACTTGAATTTAGCATTTCAAGTAGCCCCAAAATAAGAAGAAATAGATAATAGAATCACAGAAATTGAGTTTAGAAGAATATAGAATGAAAATAAGAAGAAAATAAGGAAAAAGACCCAAAAAGGGTATTCCAATAATTTTGGACAGAAAGTCCAAAAATTACCAAAATACCCCTGGCGCATCAGAAAAATCTGAAATTTTTATGGTCGTTTCTGACGTGTGTCAGGGTCCTACAGTTAAATTTTCATAAAATTCCAATAAAATTTGATAGGTCAAATCAAAGAATTTCATAAAAGTGAATGTTCTTTAATAGAGGTTTCAAGAGAAGGAAGAAGAAGAAGAAAGAAGAAGAATGACAGAAATACTGAGAAGAGAATAGTATAGAAAGAAAGAGAAAGTTATGAAAAAATTAAGAAATAAAGAAAAATAATGGTGATATACCTTGAAGGAGAGAGGGAGTTTGTTGCTACACCAATAGAAGAAGAAGAGAGCAGGGAGCCAAGAGTGGCATCAACCCTTGGAGAAGAACATGGTTACAGCCACACCTTGGGAACACCCAAATATTCAAAAACAAATTTATTCTTCACTAATAAATTATGGGGGAGGGGTTGCCTTTAAATAGGCTTACAATTTTAAGAAATTGGAAACTTGACAAAATTAGAAACTTCCTAAAATTATAAACTTGCTAGCCAAGTTTTCTAAAAAAACATAATACTTTATAAAAACTTATTTTCCTAAAAAATTCAAACTTAAGACTTCAAAAAAACGCTATTTGCAATCTTGGTCTCATTAGAAAGGTAACTAAATAACTTATCTAAAAACACCAAAATCAAACCAAAAAATCAAGTTTGACAATAGAAAAATAGGGTCCAAAGTGAAAAAATGGGATTACAACTAAAAACCTAAAAAAAACTAAACTAAACATGGCATTATTGGTCTTATTACAAAATAACCCACCCCTAACTAATTCTAATCAACTCCATATAATATGTGCATCTAAACCGTGCCCTCTTATGTGGGGGTACATACATAAGTCTTACTTGATTGTCCGCATCATATTTGGTCCTGTCATGTTGCACTGGGTCATGAGCAATGTTTATTACTGCCTTATTATCACAATAAAGGTTCATAGAACCTTGTACCGGAAATCTTACTTCAGTTAACAATATCTTTAACCCTAAGGATTTGCAAAATCCATGGGCCATTGCTCTAAATTCAGCCTCTACATTGGACCGTGCAACTACAGACTGCTTTTTACTTCTCCAAGTCACCAAATTGTCTCCCACAAACGAACAATAGCCAAAAGTAGATCAATGATCTGTCAGTGATCCTACCCAATCGGCATCGGTGTATACTACAACCCAAGAGTGGCCATGTTTTCTATATATAACACATTTCCTTGGGCAACCTTTTAAATATCTGAGTACCCTATATGCAGTGTCTTAGTGGTCTTGAGTAGGAGCATGCATAAATTGGCTGATTACACTTACTGGATAAGTAATGTTAGGACGTGTTAAGGACAAGTATATGAGACGTCCTACAAGCCTTTGGTATCTTCCCGCATCAATTAGCTTTTTCACTGTCATCTTCTTGCAATTTGTGATTTACTTCTATAGGAGTTAAGCAGGGTTTGCAGCTAGTCATTCTTGTTTCTTTCAATAAGTTCATAACATATTTCCGTTGAGAGAGAAAGATGCCTTGTGTTGATCTAAGAACTTTTATCCCAAGAAAATATCTCAAGGAACCTAAGTCCTTGATCTTAAACTCCCTAGCCAATGCATTTTTCAGCCATGCAATTTCTACTTCATCATTTCCTGTGACAACTATATCATCAACATACACAATTAGAGTTGTTATCTTGAGTTCATGGCGCTTAGTAAAGAGCGTGTGATTTGTTTGGGCTTGATTATATCCTGCGTTAATCATGGCGGTTCTAAATCTTATAAACTAGGCACGGGGTGATTGTTTCGGTCCATATAGGGCTTTCTTCAGCCTGCACACTTTGCCATTACCACTTGACACACGAAAACCTGAGGGATTGTCCATATACACTTCCTCGTCCAAGTCCCCATGTAGGAAAGCATTATTCACATCAAATTATAAGAGATGCCACTATTGATTTACTGTTAGTGATATGAGTACTCTCACAGAGTTCATTTTTGCAACCAGAGCAAACGTTTCTTGGTAGTCTATTCCATAAGACTGAATGTACCCCTTCGCAACCAGCCTTGCCTTATATCTTTCCACAAATCCATCAGACTTGTATTTTATTGTAAACACCCACCTGCAACCTACTAACTTCTTTCCCTTAGGGAGATCAATCAACTCCCATGTTTTGTTTATTTCCAATGCTCTCATCTCTTCTTCCATTGCTTCCTTCTATTTTGGCTGATTGATAGTCTCAAATACATTGCAAGGAACTGTGATGGAGGACAAGACAAAGGAAAACCTGCGAAAGAATAGTGATAATGCATGATACGAGACAAAATTGGACATTGGATGTTGGGTACAAGATCTCACTCCCTTTCTAAGGGCAATAGGTTGATCAAGATTTGAATTCTTAGGAGTCTGAGTTGAGGTAGGGGAAAGTGAAATGGTTACATTACCTGTCTCAGGAAGATGCTCCGAAGTGAAGTCTTAGAGTGGTTCATGAGAAGGTGGATTTTTCCTTTGTACGCTCTCTTGTGTCTTCCTTCGACTGTAGTATTTCAATTTTTTTCCCCTTTACTATTTCTTTTACCATTATTCTCCCATTTTTCATCATTCTCCCCCTTTTCACTATCACCATCAAAATGATATATAGAAATTGGCATTGGTAGTAAAACTGAGGACAACTTTTCACCCATAATATGCTCCCCCTGAAGAGAGGTCCGACCAAAAGAAAAGAAAGGAAGAGACTCAAAAAATGTGACATCTCGTGACACAAACTTGCAATGAGAAGGAGGATGATAACACTTATAGCCTTTCCGATCAACGCCATAGCCTAGAAAGATACATTTGAGGGCCTTGGGATCCAATTTGGATTGGTCGGATTTAGGAATGTGAACATAACAAATGCAACCAAAGGTTTTTGGAGGAAGGGTAAACAACTGAGAATCGGGAAACACGGCAA
>JAOXJP010031105.1:0-16827 GCA_025762735.1 Platanus orientalis | reverse complement strand
TTGGCATGAGGAATGTGGTTGTTTTGTGATTGTGTTTGCAAGGCTTATTGACTCAAAGCACAAGTGACTTCAAGACTATTGAGCTGAAATCTTACTCTTGTGTATTGTTGAGTCCATGTCTTTGGGTTGAGGGGAATCAATGCACTTTGTATGTAAATGATTATTTGGGTTTTGCCATGGAATTGAAAAGGGGGAGATTGTTAATATATGTCAATCCCATGGGCATTTGGCTAGTGCTAGGAGTCTTGTAAGTGTCCTATGTAATCTCACAAGTTCAACTCATAAAGCTAAAAAGGATCAAAGTCCCAAGTAAGAGCATGGGAAAGAGGCACACCACAGAAGGTATACCACATGCATGCATATCATTTTATGTATCCTAAAATGAATCTAAACATAGTTTAGAGTCCTTGTGAATACCTAAACCAAGATACCCAAGGACAACCCAAATCAAAAGTGCAAAAAAATTTAGTCAAAACTAATTGTGAAACCTGCAACTGATTTCAGTGAAATTGGTTACGAAACTCGCAATTGGTTTTGCTACTAATTTTACATCTCAATCAACACTCCTAAGGCCCAAACCGATAAAGCCAAATCGGTTTTGATATGAGTTTTGGGAATTTTCTTAAAACCCAAATCAGTTGAGAAACCCTAAACTGATTTGGAGCCGGATATGCAGTCAAAATTGATTGGGGATTTCGAAATCGATTTGGAGCCAAAATCAATTTTTAAACCTCTAATCGGTTTGGAGGGCATTTTGAAAAAAAAATTAACACGAAATTCCAGGTGATGATTTCAAAATTTAAACCCCATTTTTACATATCTAAAGGCTCAAAATGCTCCTCCCTTTATCATATGCCTATCTTAAGGCCATGGATTTTCTTTTCTACTTTAAAAAACACTTTTTCCTTTAGGGTAAAGTATCTCCAACACTCTAAGTTAGTTTTTGAGAGAACTAAGAGACATACTATTTTGAGAGCCCTCTTCACTATGTAAACCTCCATTGTCTACTGATTATTGAGCTTGAGTAGCTAGCATTCTACACTTCTCTCTCTCATTTTTTTTCTCCTATTGGGTATTTTCCCAAAAGGAATTCACCTTTGGCTGAGACTAAGGAGCACTAGAGCCAAGTACTTAGAGCTTGTGTGTAGCTAAGGTATACTAGCTTATCAAGGAGCATCCCACATTTGAGTAACTGGCAACATCAACCATATTGTAGTAATATTTGCTTGTCATTGCATTCATATTCATTATTGTTATTGCTTTGCTTTTGATAGAGACACCGAAAGCTTGACTACCTCCGTCGAAGACACCAGAAGTAGTACACACTCGCCGGAGACACCGAGTGTTGTTGTTTAGCTTGACATTAAGTAAGTAGTTAGGTTTATATATTGACCTAGGTTGTAATAGTACCTAAATAAAATATGTCTAAGCTCGATAGTGAGCTTTAGAAGAGTGGACATAGGCCCGAGTGTGGAACCACTATAAATCTTATGTTGTGGTTTGGTTGTGATTGTGTGATTGCTTGTCTCTCCATCTTTGCACTCTATACTACTCTTGCTTAGCATATGTTTGATAATATTCCTGAGTAGTTACATTGAAGCACACACTCACTTAATTGAGAAAAGTGAAAAAGAAATTAATAACATCTACAAGGTAATTTAAAAAGTGATAAATTAATTGAAAAATCCTATTCACCCCCTCTAGGTTTACTTTAGTGTCATTTTAGAGCATTTTCAGTCTCGCCAAGTTTCCTTGCTAGTGTTGATTGATCGACATCAGCCTCAAATAGCTTCTTCTAGAGGTCTTCAATATAACAATCAAAGCTGAGTTGTCAGCTTGACATGGTGGCGACCCTGGTGAGGACTTGTAAAAGACAAGGATAATGATCAGCAAATGGAGGAAGTAAAAGTTTATCAATAGTAATAGGTGATGAACATCGACATGTACCTTCCCTAATTTGAAGAGGGTGCCTCTCGCCAAAGAAGCATAAGAAGTGGCCTTGAAGCTATCCATATCCTTGTTGGAGAGGATTGAGTTGAGGAGACCGATGGCTTGGTCGGTGTCCTTGAGAAGAGATGAAGGGATGGTCTTCTTGCCCCTATCGACCTAACTACCAGAACCATAAGCCGGAAGATCGGCAACACATTCGTTAAAGTCAAGGAGGCTTCGAGCCTAGCCTCCAAGTCCCTGATAGAGGGGGCAGTGATAAGAGGTCAAGCTGGAGTAGCTACAACAAACATTTCCCTAGATTTACCTTTCTCGGTTGCTTAGGATGAGCTGAATCGAGGACGCTTATTTGACATAGTTGAAGCATTTTTGGCTGGAAGCTTGGCCAGGGACCCCTTATAAGGGTGAGCAGACATATTTGAGAATAAGAGCACTCATTAGAAAAATTAAAAAAAAAAACCTAAAATAGGAAAATTGCTACCAATAACCTAAAGACTAAGTAGTGACCTCTGAAAGCTCGGGCAAAGAAGGTTGGAGCTGCTCGATTTGAGGTACCCGAGGACCCTGGTGATGCTCGACCAAAGGAGGCTTGCGACCCAACAAATAAGATGAGAGAGACTCTGGGTTTACCAGGAGGAAATAATCTCTGATGGGATGAGTGAATGCACGATTCAACTGAGAGTGTTCCTCCTTGGATAGTGGCAAAAGCCAAAACTGAAAACAACAAGCCCAAAAATTAGACCGACCAAGGGTAAAAGATGCAAACAAAAGAAAAAGGGAGCAAGGCAACAAAGTTCACTTGATCGATGAGGTTCTCCCCATATCTTAGGGACGCTAAACACTTGGTCGGACTGCTCCTCCTAGGAGTTAGACTCCCATCCATCCCCATAGACAAAGAAGAATCTCTTCTTCCAACCCCTGTTTGAGGTTGGAAGACCGATGATTGAGGCCCTATTGGGTGTCTGAGCAATGAATTACCACCACCTCGAAAAGGGTTTCACTGCCTTATAGTAGTACAGGAACTCAGGAATTGTCAAATGATCCCAACCACCATTGCAAGCTGGCCATAATACCATGCAAGTAATCAAAATTCTTTACCCATTGGGCATGAGTTGACCGAGGGTGAGACGAAGATGAGAGAGGATCTAATGAAAGAACATGGGAACAAGGAAGCGAAACCCTGCCTCAAGCATTTGCTCATAGAAAGAGGCCTCATCGGGGTAGCAGGCACAAGCCCACTCACTCCGACTAGGAACCCTTAGCCTCACTTGAGGAGGAATTTGAAAATTTTCTCTCAGATCTTTAAGTCTATTAATAGACATCGTGAAGGTGACCCCTTAGGTAGAGTAGGGAACATTGGCAAAGTGAGACCGCCTCGCTAGAATAGAAGGCTCGGTCGACCCAGAAGGGTCCACTCGGACAAGGTTATGGTCTAGAGCCATCACAAACTTAGAAGACTAGCTGTCAGCACTCATTCAACCAAGGGCATAGATCACGATGATCGAGGGACGAAGAAATCTAAGGAGTTCGTTAAAGACACAGTCAAGAAAAGAAAGGTCAACTAGAAGAACACTTAAGTTGGGGGGCACTGCCGTACTCTAAGAAAAAAAAGGAACTACTTGAAAACCTAAGGGGGCCCTGGTGAAATCTAGGGATGGACAACCGACAAGGGAGAGTTTAAACCCAGTAAAATAGAGGGGGGAAATCTAACTATGAAAAGAAAAGATCAAGAAGGGGAAGGTGATTTACCTCGGGATGGATGAGAAGATGAATCTCATTTCGAATGACTTTAGCCACGAGCAAGAGAACCAATTGAAGATTCAGTGGGAGCGAATATGTGAAATGGGAGTTGGGTGGTGAACCAACAGAATTTATAGGAAATGCCTCCTATGCCTCGACTGTCGGATCATCCCACACATCAATCGTTGTCAGATGGGCATGTCACTTGAGGAAAAACATCTACAGAAGTGACGGGTTGTATGATAAATTAATGGCAGTGTGGAGCTTAATAAAACCGAGATCGAAGTGACAACATGTCAAGCATCTTGAGCAACCTTTTGTATTACCAACGCTCGACTAGACCGATAGGTTAGGGAATGAGGGGGCAGATGATGATGACGTATATGGCTCGAGACAATAAGCCTAGCAAACTGGCTAATCCAAACCATAAGACATCCCTAAACTGGACACCGTGATCGAATTAGACACGTGTCGTTGTCACCGACTGAGTACCATGAGTCATCCCGAGTGTTATGTCGACTGAGTACCATGAGTCATCCTGAGTGTTAATCCGACTGAGTACCATAAGTCCTCCTGAGTGTTATGCCGACCAAGTACCATAAATCATCCCGAGTGTTATGCCGACCGATTACTACAAGCAAACCCTATCGTTATACCGAACAACCATGGTTGAGCGATGTAGCGAGTGAAAAATGACTATAAGAGTGGGTAAGCCTCACCCCACTAAACCCACGTCCATGTCTTCCCTAACTAAATTAAGGAATATTTATGACAACATCACGTGGCCACATAGATTTCGAGGTAACAAACTCATAACAAAAAATACCCAACTGTAAAAGGGAGGTAAGAAATCCAAATGAGATAACAGAGAAATACTTTTTTGATATGAGACTGACTTGATCATCAGAGGGGTGTAGGCTGGCGCCACACTGACGCTCCTCACCGTGTGATTTCCGGTGAAGGGGATCCGAAGATCCTAGATCAAGGATGACCAGGAGACCATTTTGGTGAGTCGAGATTCGACCTTATTAGTGAGACTCTCAAAGACCTTGCAGTTGGTTGGTATGAGTGCTTTTACAGTTGTGTTGTCAAAGTGGTGTTGTTTTGTGGTTTCCAAAAGTGGTTTTCCAACTGAAATTATGGTTTCTTTCCTGGTGGGGTACTATGTGGTTACCCCCTGGTTGTGTTGGTAGATTGTGTGGATCTTAATTTTTTGGCTTTTTACAACAACAACAACAAAGCCTTTTGCTTGGAGATGGCTACATGAATTTTGTTCCACCATTCCATTCGATATAGGGCTATATCTACTAAAAACATACAACCACCCATGTTTTTCTTCACTACTTCAAGTCAAATCAAGTTTGGCCTTCTTCTTGCCCTTTTAACACTTTCAACTTGCACCATCTCAATCCTTAGTGATGTAGTCATTGGTCTTCGTCACACATGATTGTGCTACACCTAAGCTCCCATGGATGGATTTATTTATTAAAATACTATGTCTACTCTTGCCACTCATCTATTTCACATCCTCGTCTCAGACACACTCATTTCATCTAGGTGTCATTTCTTGGCTACCCATAATTTTGCTCCACATAGATCATGGATGGTTTATAGCCATCTTATAAGAATTTTTTAGGAAATTTCCTTCACTTTTAATGATATTCTCTTACTTTGGCTTATCTTAAGATGTTTGTTACTAGAACATTCTTCCATAGCTCTAACTTACCATTTACCCCCTCCCTATTCTCGTCAAGAAAAACAATACCATCAGTAAGCGACATATAACATGATACCTCCTCATGTAGATGCCTAGTGAACTCTTTCATAACTAAGGCAAAAAGATTTGAGTTCAATGCTGACTCTTGGTGTAAACCTATTATGATCACAAACTTGCTTGTCTTTCCATCAACTGTCTTTAGATTAGTTATTATTCCGTCATACATATCCTTAATTAAGTATATATATATAGGAGCCCTTTCTTTTCCCAAAACCCACCAAATGATTACTCTACTTACCCAATCATATGCTTTCTCTAAGTAAATTAAGACCATGTGAATATTTTTCTTCTCTCTAAACTTTCCATCAATTGGCTAAGTTAGAAAATAGCTTGTCATCAATCTCTCAGGCAAAAATCCAAACTGATTTTCCGATACTCTAGTTTCTTGTTAGTCTATTTTCAATAACAATTCTCAATTGTAAAAGGAAAAAAAAAAAAAAAAGGAATATCCAAGAGGATCAATTTCTTTCTGTTGAAACTATTTCATACCATTATTTTGGTGTCTCTTGTGTCAAGAAATGTTCCATTTTTCATTTCATTTTCCATGCCTTTTAATGTGGCACCTTTCTTTGCACTTTATTATTATTATATTTTACTCAATAAATTCTGTAATTTGGTTTGACAGTTATTCAGGAGTTCTGAAATTCTGTTTAGCTATTTCAAAAGAGTACACCTTATTTATTAATTTTTTGTTTTTAACTTGATTGTGTGCCTATAACCACAGATTCATGAAATTTTCTTAATGTTTTCTTATAAGTAATAATATGGGGCAGTATAAATCTCTAATACTTTTGTTGCTGCTCCAATAGGCAATAGTAGTAGTTTTCTTTTTTGTTGATGTCTAAGTTATTGTCCCCCATACTTTTCTGCCTAGTAGTGCATGCAAACCTAGTCTGAGTAGAGCATGTAAAGCCCTTGCAGATCATCTCTTGGTGCCTGACTGCCTGCTTCAGCCAGTATATTGCTTTTGTTAAGCTGAGAATATATTTTGTAGATGATATTGAACTTCATAACCTACTATGATTCTGTTCGCTCTCTATCCTAAGTTTACATTAAGTCAGTTTTGAAGCCCATCAGTCAGATACAGCACATTGTCACCCAACTGAAGAAGGGACCTCCCGGAAGTAGCTATGTTAATTGGTTGAGTACTTCTTTGGAACAAAAAATTTACGGTTGAAGCACTTTGTTGTATTCTTAGAACTAATTGTCACAGATGACCTAGTTATTGTTGTTATAGTTGTCATTATTTTGCTTTTATGATGAATTGTTTTCTTTTGCATATTGTTCTTTTTAAATACAGAACCTTAGTATTGATGAACTGTCTTTGAAGATCTAGTAACTTTCTTCTCTTTTTGATGAGTTATGTTCTACATTATTTCTCTAATTTAATCACTTCAGAATGCATCAGGCCTGCAGTATTAATTCAATGAAGTGATGACATTACGAAGCTATAGCAGTTCTGCTTCTTATTATCCTTTTCTATTAATAGCATCAAATATTGTCCTTATGAGTCATTTTTCTCCTTTTTATCCCTTCATTCAGGGAACCGAATGTGTATATCGCCATAGTGAGGCTGCCAGAATGAACCCCAGAGATTGCCGGTTTTGGTTGAATGGTAACTGCTTGAATCCAAAATGTGCATTCCGGCACCCAGTAAGTCTCTTCTGTTGTCTTTCATTCTAATTCTTCAAGTACAAATACTGCTTAAAAGTACTATTGTTTATCTTTTTCATGTTACCTTTTTTTTTTTTCAACAACCTAATATTCTGTTTACAGCCACTCGATGGCTTGGTAGGAACCTCAGGTGCACCATCTGCGGGGTCATCTCTACCTCCTCATCAAAGTCTGTCATCAACACAACTGCCTCCATCTTATACTGCCATTTCTAATTTGGGTAAACAAGTCATGCCCTGCTATTACTTCCAGAAAGGGCTCTGTCTAAAGGGTGACAGATGCCCCTTCATGCATAGACCACAGCCTATTGGTAATCCTCTCCCACAGCCACAGGCACCAAAAGTGGTTGAATCTGTGACTGTGCCCTGGACTTTAAAGAAGGCTTTCAGCGGCCTCAAAAGTTGTACTCAACAGAAAATTGTACCAAGAAACATTGTGAAGCCTGTTGAACTACCTCTTACAAAAGCAGCTATGAAATCCAAAACTGCACAGCAAAAAAATGGATTGTCAGTTAAGAGAAATATAATGCCACCTATGGTGTTGAATGATGAATATCTGGGATACCAAGATCTGTGCAACAATCCACATGGATATGACCCATATGGACGAGTGCAAAAGCAATACATTTGGGAACAACATAGGGATTCATCGAAGAGGATTTCAGAGAGGGCATCTATACAGGAAAGGAGGGGGTTTTTAAGAGCTGTGAGCCTCGATCAGGAAAGCAGGGCATCTGTACAGGAAAGGAGGGGGTTTTTAAGAGCTGAGAGCCTCGATCAGATTGGTAAGTTAGATCTGCACCATCAGCTATCAAAGCGGAGGAGGCTTAATGGGTCAAGGTCAGCCGTTACTCCCAATTATTGTGGCGATTATTGGATGGATGGCCATGACCACCACATTGGTGAGCAAAGAAACCAGGGTCATTCTCAGAGTTTATTTCATGAGAGCTCTATAAAAAATAGGTTACAAGATAGAATAATGGTTCCTGGGATATCTTTACCGGACAGAGACAATGACTCGCATCCAAAAAGAGAAATGGATAGGGGAAGGAGCTGGGGCAGATTGTTACCAAGCAAGCCACCAGTATCCTCTCACCAGGGAAGGCACCAAGAGCAAATAAAACCAAGGAGCCAAGAGGACTTTATCAGAGAGGGAAGTAATATTCGGGGACCCCTGAACAGAAGAATTGAGGTTGACAGTAACAGTTCAGATTTTGCAGGTCCAAGAAGTCTTACTGAGCTGAAAGGTGTGAAGAAAAAAAGAGAATTAGAAGCAGCAGATTCTGGGAATGGAAATAATTCTGGCAGTGGAGAGGAAATCAGTTCATGTGAGAGGGGGGAAAACCTTACAGGCAGTTCCAGGATGATAGCCATTACAGAGACTGTTCAACCCTTTGAGCCCCAGAAAGAAGCCAATTACCAGGAGGTAGAACCCAGGTCTCCAATTGCTTGTGCAGTTAGAAGAGTTGAAGATGATGAAGAAGGTCTGATCTCTATAGAAGGCAACGATGTGGCCCATGAAGACGAATTTACATATGCTCAAGAGGAAAATGAACTTGAGATGGAAGATGAAATGATGATTGATGATGAGATGGAAGATCAAGAGCTCGAAAACTTTGATCAGGGGGATGGGGAGTCTGGTTATGAACAGGTTGATGGGGGAGACTTCAAGACAGAGGAGGATGAAAATGTGGACCAAGAAGAGAACTTTGATGATGAAGATGGGGATGACTTTGCAACGAAGATTAGTGCCATGTTCGCATAAGGAGGGAGACTTTTTTACCTTCGAATTCTGTTTTTATTTAGAAAGCATCGAATGGATCTTTTGAATGAGCAAATGTACGTTGCACCAATGGGGTTTCTGCATGACAATAAGGAAGCCTTCTTGTATTAGTTGAAGCCTGTTTCACAATATTAAAGTTAATTGAATGGAATTTTGTGCTTTCTGGATAGCATCAATGCCCACCAATTGAACTCTGCGTGTATACAAGATCTAAACCTTTCAGAAACTTTTATTTTTATTTGTTGAGTGTTAAAAAGTCATGGCTAGATAAATCTCACCAGTGAGGTGGAATGGTTTCAGTCATAGTTTGCAAACTCCTCGAGTCAACTCAGGGGAGTTGACTCCACTCCTAAGCCCCTCGAGTCAAGTCTTGTAAACCTTAAGGCTGTGTTTGGCAATCACCTGTAATGAAATCATTTCATTTCAAATTTCCAAGGGATTTGTAGCCACAGGGTGTTGGTTCAAAATGAACTCATTTAGTTTTACTTGATAACATATATCATCTCACTTTATAAAAAACCTAAGATGACTTCATTTCTAATTTTGTTTAACAAATTAATATAAATCTGAACGAGTTCATTCGGAACCATCACTTCATGGCTTCAAATGCCTAGGGAAATGATTACATTACATGTGGCTGCCAAACAGGCCTAAAATGATCTGAAGAAAAGTTGGAACACAATAAATAAATAAAAAAAATTTGATAAGTAAAAGCATTATATAAAAAGGCATCAGCCAGAGGACGGATACAAGTCCAATTCCAAGACAACCTCAAGCCAAACGGGTGGCTTGGCCATCTAAGAAGAGGATACAGAGAGGCCTTTAGAGGCCACCACATGCACAACCATTTTGGCTGAGCTCCTAGACCACGAAAGAGAAAAGCTAGCAAAAGGAGAAATAAGGTCTTTACAGTCCATGAGTAAGCTTTAACAATCCAAAGGCCAAAGAGTGCAATCACCCGACAAAAAATCGATAGCATTTTTGCAATCACCCTCTAGCACTATACTACTTAGCCTGAGATCACAGGCCTTTTAAAGGCCTAAAAGAGCTGCCCAACACTCAGCAACCTCTGCAGACCTAACCATGCCCAGCTCCATTAAGGCAAACAAAAAGGAACCATCATCACGCTGAAAAACCACTCTAGCATTAGCCACTCTGCGATCCTCGAAGAAAGAGCACACCCGAAGGAGGGGGAGACCAAAAAGAAGTACCAGCCCTACTCAACCCCTCCCACTGTCATTCAGCTCTTGAAGCAGCCTACAAGAATCAAAAACACTTTTAAAGGGAGAAACCTTACTATTTTCAAAAACAACCTTATTTATATACTTTCATATAAAACCAACGAATGATTGCAATAGAGGCAATACCATTCCTATTGACAAAAGGAGAGGTTTTTTCTAATTTGAACCAATTCATAAACCAATCCACAAAACTTATATTAGCCTCATTACACAATCTAAGAGCCAAATGGGAAGCAAACCAAATCCATTTGGGGGAATCACAAAAGAGAAGGCAATGGGAAGTTGCTTCTTGCTCCACCTTTCAAAGGGGACAAATATCACTAATATCAATGCTTCTTTTACTCAGATTAACTCTAGAAACTCTATTTTTTTGTAGGGGGGAGAGCTTAAGGTTTTTTTCATAAAGTCTCCAACAAAATGAACTTTCAATGACATTCAAAACCTTAGAAGAAAGAAAGACTAACAAACTTGGAAGAAATTAAGGCTAAAGCGGTAAGAAGATTAGACTTTAAACTTGTACTTCTAACCATATAATCTTGGACCTTGGATATGGTATTTTATTTTTATACTTAAGTTGAAAATATATTTTTTTTGTTTTTCAATATATTAATACTAATAGTATTTTTTTCATACTTTTTTTTGGACTTTAGAGTTTACAATAAGTTACATGTCACAGTTTGCGTGACAAACCAAGGTTCGGGCCTTTGGCCCAAAACACTTGTACATTGTCTAAAAAAACATAGAGGTTTATACATGGTAGTTGTGGTACACAAGTCGTTGTGGTCTGTTAAAGTCTAATATGGCTTGTTAATATGGAGAATGTTCTAGAGAATTCTAGGAGTGGGAAGGTTTCAAATATTTCTATGGAAGCTTCTAGAAGAATTTGTACAAGGAGGTTGTGGAGCATTTTGGAAGACTCCATACTGTTGGATGCATGATTGTCCACACCCAAATTTTGACTCGGTTCATCTAATGGAATGAAGAGCAGCAAAGCAGTACTTAGGCATCAAGACCTTAGGCAACCCTGGTTTAGGGAGGGAAAATTGTACCCCACGAGGTTAGGCATCTCTTGTGAAGTCTTCTCTAGATGTTTCAGTAGCAAAAAACATCATCCATATCATACGACATGTAGTGGATCAGTCTAAATACACCATTTCTAGTTAAACCTTGATTCTCCAAGAAATATTAGTAGGATTATGATGGTCCATGTCTAAGACCCCCAAATACATTACCTTCAATTTATTCAACCTCTGTAAGCCTTCTTACAGTAGCAAAGCATTGCAAGCAAAAAAATTACCATTTTGCCCTTTAGCCTTCAAAAGCCAAAAATTGATATCTTCACACATTGTCTACAAATTCTCCAACTTCCATAAGTCTTCCCATGGCGAAGCATCACAGGTGAAGAGTGTCATTTTTATCTCTTTTGTCCTCATATATAAAAAAATTACCATTTTTCCCTTTTCCCTTTAAGATTTACCCCTGGACCCTTAAAAGACCCCTGAAGCTTCTCTTGTTACTAGAATAGTGTCATGTTAGGTCTTACACACTCCAATTTCCACCACATTCGAGGAACTTATGGCAGGACAAATCTTTTCAAAAACTGGCAACAACCAATTTCTCAACCTCTAGAAACCCTTAGAAAACAACGCTCAAAAAGCTCTCAAAGATTCATTTGGTGTCAGAATTCAAAGAGGTCAGTGGTCGTCTTTCAATCTTGGCCTTCTCTTCAGTTAGTTATTTATCAAAAAAAGGGTATCCAAAGTCTCGAGCCCTCGTGAAATCTAAAATCTTCCCTAGGGGTGAAAAGCTAGTTCTAGTTGCATTTCACCTATATGGCTCCAGAAAGTTTTCCAAACATCCAAATCTCTGTTGGTCAATGCCTATCTCTCCATATCAACGAGGCCTTCATAAAACCCCATAATGAAAGAGAGCATTTGAAGAATCAATCTACTCAGTTTCCCTCAATTACTTTAAAATGAGTTTATACATTTAAGCCAAGTGCCATGTATTCAAGTACACCCCAGGAATTCATCAAAACTCCAAAATTTAGTCTGTCAATGGTCATCTCTCAGCAACTCTAAGACCTTCGAAAGCCCATCTCCCCCAACTGCCTCGACAACTTCTTTAAGCCCAATCACCATATTTTGTCCAAATTAGGTCAAGACACCTTTTATCTGTATTTGACTAGCGGAAAGCCTTTGAGAACTCTCCCAACTCAGATTCCAGCTAGGTCAAACCCATTTTCTTAGTTTTTTTTCCTATCCTCAAAAGACTGTTTCTCGAACTAGGGAAATAGAGGATGTTTGCTAGCCCAACACTGCCATTCTCTAATGAGCTACAAGAACAGTGTGTCATCAAGCAACCTTGCTTTGAAAAATCCTCAGCAATTGCTCGGGAATCTATTGGACAAGTTGTTAGTTACTATGGATTCTTGACTCTCTAAACCTCAATATACCATGAGCTTAGGTTTTCACAAAAACTTCCAATAATTCCAGTAACATTTTCAGCCAAGGTTATTCACCTGATCAAAAACTAGTTTTCAAGCACGAATTCTTGCTCAGGAATCATAATTCAGAGTAGTCTGAGCCTGTAGCTCACAAAAGATAAGGCCACCTTTTTTCTGAAGATCTCATAAATCAATTTGACCATCTTGCCCCTCCAATAATTATTGAGAGCTTTTTTAGGCCAATAAATCCTTGATTCCACCCCCTACCCTTATCGTAATTTAGTTTTAATTGATCCATTACGACCGAAACATCTAGGACTTCAAAAGCAAACATTGAGTTTGTGTTTTTCCAAGCACGAGAACTCATAAAGTAAGATAGACAGGTAATGGGGCAAATTTAATTCATTTGGGGTAAATGACCTCATCCTTTTTGGATTTTAGCTCATTAACACCCATTAATGCCATTTAATGCCTTCACACTTGAGGGGTTATTCCATAAGCCCTTAGATTGGAATCCCCCTTGTACACCCCATACACCCTCCCCAAGATCTTCTACTTGAATTTCAAATACCTATAAAACCTACATGCAACCCTCCATTTGGTACAACGCATTCTAACCCTTGATTGTCTTCAACCAATCAAAAAGGGTTATTTTGTGGATAAACATTATTTTAGTCTCCCATTGGTCCATCTCATCAAATCATGTAAACAAGCACAAACACATCCTAACCTTTGGTCTAACAAGCACAAATACATCCTAACCCTTGATGGTCTTCAACTAATCAAAGGAGTTATGTTGTGGATAAACCTCATTTCATTAGTCCATCTCATCAATCCATGTAAACAAGCACAAACACATCTCAACCTTTGGTCTAACAAGCACAAATGCATCCTAACCCTTGATGTTCTTCAACCAATCAAAGGAGTTATGTTGTGGATAGACCTCATTTCATTGGTCCATCTCATTAATCCATGTGAACAAACACAAATGCATCTTAACCTTTGATCCCTTTAATCCCTAAACTCAATCCTAACCATTCCCTCAATCCTATTTTGGCTATAAGTAGCCCCAATTTCATGCACATAAGGGTTGGAAAAAAATTTAAGAGGAAGA
The DNA here is from genome assembly GCA_025762735.1 of Platanus orientalis. Lineage (NCBI taxonomy): Eukaryota > Viridiplantae > Streptophyta > Magnoliopsida > Proteales > Platanaceae > Platanus > Platanus orientalis. Next base: position 3,106 of record JAOXJP010031105.1, on the reverse strand, counting down.
AAGAAAGAGAAAAGGAAGAAGAAGAGGAAAAGCTTGAAGACCAAACCCTAACCCAAGCTAAGTGAGGTAAGGTCTAAACCATGCTTAATATAGGTTATTTAATTCATTTAGATCATGTTTAATATTGCTTTGATGTTCCAAATATGTCATATTGATAGCTTTATGTTCGGGTTACATAGTGGAGACAAACCTTGTCTCTACAGCATTTATTTTTTACCTCTGCTCACTCTCAATTTTTTTTGAATTTTCTACCAAGCTAAATGGGCTCAAATTTTAATGGTAGGCTCCTTAGAGGGTGTCTTACCTATGATAATTATTTGGTGAATTTTAGAGCATGGTTGGGTCTCAGAATAGTCCTCTCAAACATGTCCTAAAAATTAGTTTTTTGAATTTTTACTATTCAAGCATGTTTGTCAATTTTATTTTAATTTTTGTAGTCATCCACTTTAGCTAATTTTCATATATGTGATCCGTCATACCCTCATCTATAGAAAATTAGCTAAAGTGGATTTGGGACCCTTAGGGGTATTTTAATTTTTGTAGTCATCCCCTAAGCTAGTTCTTCCCTAGCTTATTTACATGCCAACATAACTCTCTAGGATCCAACCTTGTGCTCAAGCTCCTTTATGGGCCTTGGTTTCTCTCCTTAATTCCTGAATTTTAATTCAGGCATTTAAAGGAAATTCAGGCATTAAGATGGATTTCAGGCATTAGGCTTGTGTTAAAAATCACTTTTAAAAAATATTTTATACATTGTTTTAGGCCTAGGATATAGGCCATGGACCATAAAAGGGGCCCACCCCTATCTATAATTTTTTAATCTTCTGGGACCTACACAAAGGGTCCAAAACACGAGGTTAGTTGTTGTTCTCCAATAACTAATGTCTGAATTTCCCCTGAATTAAATTAAGGCATTATGCACAAATTCAAGCGTTAAACCTATATGAGATAACCAATCTGACCTTCTTTTTTTTGGCAGAATTTTATGCTTACAGAAGTCCCAACTTCTGAGATTAGACCTTCTGATCTTAGGGGACATTGTCCAGTCTTCTGCAAGAATCCCATAGCATTGGGACCCCTGGGAGCATATCAAGAAATTAAGGTTAGTTGTTGGTCTGTCCAATAGCTAACGCCTAAATTTCACCCTAAATTAAATTCAGGCATTGAAAATTTAGGCGTTGGGAGCACAATCAGGCGTTAAGCCTATGAAAAATATAAAAATCTGCATTTTACCTATTTCACAAGCACAAACCTTAGGATAGTTTAAAGCATGCATAAATACGAGAAGCCACCTTTAAAATGTGGGTATTTGGAGTACCTAACACCTTCCCCGAATGCAACTAAACAACTTACCCTTTATCTTATGAAAGTAGACCAGTCTTAGGAATTAAACCCCTAGACCTTCGGGTTTAGACTTTGCCTCTTCCCCGAAGAAGAGAACCGATGTTTGACTTCATCAGTTAATCCCGAGTTGGTGGCAACTTCCAATAAAGTCTTACCCTAAGGTTAACAACCCTTGCACACTCAAACCCTAATGTCCACAAGATGGTGACTCCACAGGGGATTGTTTAATATCTAACGTATACATGCTTTAAATGATCATAAGTAGATGTTTCCCATTTGTTTATATACTTGTCGTCACATGTCTACATTGCTTATCAATTAGATTTAGGTCATTCCATTAGTTAGCAAGATCAATACTCATCATCAACAATCAATCAAACATATATACTTAGGTTAGAAAATATGCACACTTTAGTCCTAGGACAACTTGAATTAGTTAGTAGGATTAAATTCCCCTTTAACAACTTGTATGAATACATGTTTAATTTATTTTCTGTACAAAACGAGTCCAACGATACGACAATGCACCAAAACATCACTATCATATACCCCTATCTAGGTCATTACCCACCAATGGACCGACATTGGATCACACTTAGGATGGGAACAACACCAGTGTCATGGCTGTTACGTTAGCGCGGTAAGGTCGAGTTATCTAAACCAGTCATCATCTCATGATCCGATCTTTTTCAGGGAGGTGTTTAGACTAGCATGCTTGGCTTATAGAATCTCTCAAAGAAACATGCATATGTAGTCATTTTTTAGGATAGAGTTGCTTAAGTTACACTCAATAACTTAGAGGTCTAATTTTAAGGATTGATTGCCGAAATTTTGATTATGTGCTTGCAAGCTTTGATTGAAAGGAACCAGGAATTCATGTCCATTTACCAATTTTTACAACACCTTTTCTTTAGGTAACCTAGGCTGGATTTAACCTTCTTATTTAATTTTGAATAATTCTCACCTCATTTGAATAATACATACTAAATCCAAAATTGAGAAACATGTAGACATCCCATGTAAACTAAGAATCACCATTCTATTTAGATAAAAGTTAACTACATCTAGGTCTTCAAGAAAGAGAATGAAGTAACTTAAAGTCTTTACAAAACTTCTTTCAAAGATAAAAAAAATATAAAAGAGAGTCTAATCAATCATTTGTCTCCTCATCATCAGAAGTGCTAGATCTGGCCTCCAATATGGCCATCATTTGGTCACAAGGTAGCCTCCTATCGCTTTTCCTCCTGGTGTATGATTTACTCGCTCCAAAATGGTTTATGTCATCACAACGAGGTAAAGTGGTAGCTTCTCCTTGCCTAGTTGGATCCACTCCTTTACTCCATCCCTTCCCAAACCCGCTTAGTCACCAATCTCGACCCCAGCCAGTGCAGGAGGCATCTCCTTGAAGGAAGTTTACCAGTCTTGAACATAGAAATTAGAATTACCTTTAAAATCTAATCTTAAAAGAAGTTTAGAATTATCTCAATGATCTAACCGGACACAAGAATCCAATCCGACCCAGTCTCCAAAGTATTCACACATGCTCTAGAATTTTCTATGCTTCTTCCACTTTCAGAAAAGTTATAGGACTCTATCTGAACGTGGACACCTCTATATATAAAGTATTTGAGAAGTCAAAGTAACCCTAGGGGGTGTGGGATTCTTATCCTTAGACTTTGGGGCCTAGTATCCTTAATTAAGTCAAACTGCATTAAGGACACCCTATCTTTTGTTAATTACAAACTGGCACACCACTAATTGC
>JAOXJP010031094.1:0-16828 GCA_025762735.1 Platanus orientalis | reverse complement strand
ACAGAGCGGAATGGCGGAATAGGATTCGTGTAGCCAACCCCAAATAGTTGGGATAAGGCTGTTTGTTGTTGTTGTATCTTGTTGCAGGGATGGGCTTGTTTATGATCACATGGTGAGAATGGATGATAATGTAAGTTGGGATCTACATTTCCGTAGATCTCTCAATGATTGGGAAATTGAGCTTCTTTGTGTGCTTGCCTCTTGTCTTGAGAATGCCTAGTTGGGTAGTTGTGGTGAGGAGGATGCTAGGTCATGGACGTTTGACCCAGGGGGGATGTTCTCGTTGAAGTCTGTTTACCTCTTGATGGTTGCTCATGTTACTTGTAGCTTTTCTATAAAGATCATTTGGAAAAGGAGAATGATTGTATGTGATGAAAAAACATCTGTAGGCGTGCCACAAATTGGCACATGATGTGTTTTTGAATTTGGTGCCTCCTTTTGGACACCTACTTTTTCAGCTGAGCACTTTTTTGGATGTTTTTAAACCCAACACATCACTTGTCAGCTTATAGTTCATCACAAAGACTCACAGACACTTTTTCATCACAGAACATTTATTTCCTTTGGAAAACCTCCCTACCTTCAAAAGTGGGATTCCTTCGATGGCTTGTTTATTGGGGTCATATTCTCACAGTGGACAATTTAATGAGGTGGCGGTTTCACCTGGATAAAAGCTGTTGCTTGTGCGTCTCTGAAGCTGAATCTGTTTGCCATTTGTTCCTTCATTGTGAGGTGGTTTATTCGGAATGGGCTTTCTTTCTATTTAGATTCCGGAGATCTTGGGTGGTTCCTTCGTCCATGCACTTACAGCTGAAGTTTTGGTGCCATGATAGGGTGGATGATTTATCGGCTTGGGGGAAATTTCTTTGACTGGGTGTTCCTACCATTGTTGGGTTGTGTGGAGAGAGCACAATACTTGTACCTTTGACAATGTGGTCGTTGATCCTATCAAGTTGATCCTATCAAGCTGTCTGAGATGGCACTTTCTTTATTTTTTTCTTTGGTGTTTCATATTCTTCTTTCCAAAAGTGTAAAAAATGTAGATTGGGTGTTGGGGTGGGATGAGATGGTCTTTTCTTAGCTTGGGGCTTTTTTGCAGTACCTCTCGTACTGCTGTTTCTTGGTGTTGTCTTCTCTCTTTTTTATCTTCTTTAATAAATTTTCTTCTCCTTATCGATTAAAAAAAAACCCTCTTGCTACAACTCTTTTCAATGAGAACCAGCTTTACAAGAGCTACTACTGGATCACATCCCCTCCTTATCCCAAGCCTGGGAGGGGTGGACAGGAAACAGACCTAACCTTTGGCTTTTTGCACAAAGTGGTCAAAATTGAAGTTTTGTTAACAGTGTTTAGTAATTTTTAATAAATAGGTCAAACTTGGAATCAAATTAGAAGGGAAGAAAGAAGACTGTTTCGCTAGTTTTTAATATAAAAGTCAAACTTGAAGTCAACTAGGAAAGGCGAGGGCTGGATGTGTGGTGTATATGTGTATATACTCCTTATGCACTTCAATTTATTCATTGAATATTGAATGATAATTTCAAGGCATATTGCTGCTCTTTTTCTGGTATGAAATCAGATATGAAGGTGATGCTCACAACCCTAGGTGTGACTGCTAGTAGGAACAGTTAAAGTGATTCTAGTTTATTTTCTTCTTCCTCTGATTCTTACTTGTTTCTTCAATTTTCAGCATACTTTCTGTTGTTGTTCAGCCCACATAAATCCTAGTTTCACTCAGCCTTTATATACTTTTTTTAAAGATTTTCTGATTATTCTTCATAGCTGATTCGTAGAATTCTTCTTCCACTGTTCCCCTTCAGTTGTTAAACCACCAAAAAACACTTCCTAGTCTCCCTCAAACCCCACGGACCCACGGCTAGCCTGTTGTACCCTTTAATCCACTTTAAAAATTTGAGTTCTGATTTCTCAGATCTCTCTTCTTAAACTTCATAATCTCTTCTGTATTTTGGAAACCGGCAACCTTTTCATCAACCCACCATCAAACCTTATTCCTAAACCTAAACCAGAAATCCACTATTATATGCTTCCTGTAAACTCTAAATCTGTGCTAAATTCAGCAACCCCTATCCTCACAAATCATACCTAAACCTATTTCAAGATATATTGGAATTTTCCCTTTTGTTTTGCATCACTGGGGGTAAGTCTTAAGTCAGTAAGCCATTCTGCTGGCTGGTTTAGCTAGGACATGAGATAGATTTGCCTTTATCCCATTAGTTCTTACTTCTCGATATGTGTAGTTTTTAAAAGAAAAGAAGGCAAACTTCATGAATTATTGTCAAAAGGGAGGTGTTCTTTTTTATTTTTCATTTTTACTACTAGAGCAGTGACATACATTTATAGTTAAGTTATCATGAAGAATGTACTCATAGAAATTGATAATTGACTGAATTAAGTTTTTCCACTCTGAAGCACATATCTTTTGACATTCTATTATCAGTGGGAAGTGGTATGTTGTTTATTGGTGGTTCTTCTGGGGTTATCACGTTATTTTTCTTCCTTTTTTTTTTTTTTTTGATGGTTTGGTATTTTATTTCCATATGTGAAACAAATGATATTTCCAATCTAAGTGTTTTTAGTAAGAAACTAAACTTGCTAACCTAGATATGCCTGAATTAGATTTTAAAATATAATTCTCTCTCTTTTTTTTTTGGCTCCCTCTTTAATGGGTCGGATTTCTGTTTTTCTTTGGGTTGTTAAGTGTTTTAGGTAAGAAACTAAACTTGCTAACCTAGATTGCTAGATATGCCTGAATCAGATTTTAAAATATCATTCCCTTCTTTTTGCTCCCTCTTTAATGGGTTGCATTTCCGTTATTCTTTGGTTTGTTCAGTTAATGTGATGATTTTAAACTTTAAAGCTGAGCAATCATTTTCATTCGGTAATCAGGGTTTCAAGATGTAAGTAAATTATAGTTGCGTTGGAGCTCAAGTATACAAAATGTGGATCTTTGTTTTCCAGCAGCAAAGGAAAATTGGAAAAACAATTCCGTATGACATGTATGGTTGTGGACTATGTGTTTGTTACCGCACAGAAGAAGATAAGGGAGTTGCTTTTTTCATTTATGTTGTTGATGGTGCAATTAGCTCAGTTGCGGCAGAAACCAATCCTCAGGTATGGATATATTACCTGTCTATTCTTTTTTTGGTAGAAAGAAATATATTACCTGTCATAGAGATAGATTACAGTGCTATTTTCATTTCTTCTGCGTTTTCTCCTGTTACTTCATCTGTAAACCTGATTAAATGATTGTTTTAGTTGTTCTTCTGTTTCTTGCACACAAATGAAACAAAGGTAGGTAATTGAAAAACTATAAAATCTCATATTGATTATTTATTGGTGCCTATGGAAGGTTAGTTCTAGACTGTGCCCATGGCTATGGAGAAGTATGCATCAATGGATGGTCGTGTAACTGAGTGACTGCAATTGTTGATGGGCAAAGAACTTGATTTTTTTTTTGAAAAACGCCTTTTCATTAAGAGAAAAGGGATGAGAAATCCCCAAAGACTACAAAGAAACAAGCAAGCCAAAAAAAAAGAGCTACAGAAATAGGGGAAGAAAGCGAAAGCTACATGAAAAGATTTCACCAAACCCTTTTAGGGCAAAGAACTTGATGTTTGCCTCATTTTGCCATTTTTTGCTGGGATCTAGCAAAATTATTTATATTTATCCTAGTGGGCCATATTACCAAGTAACTCATGTCTCATTTAATCTTGTAACTGATGCAGGATACCAAAATTTGATGTAAAATATCCCAAGAGGTTCAAATTATTATTATAGTATAAGTGCATAAGCAAATAATCATGAATAGAGTTTAGAAACAAACAAGTAGCAACGAGACTGAAGGAGTTAGTACATAAAAGATGAGAAAATAAAAGAAAGGAGCCCAAAAGGGTATTTTTGTAATTTTAGACTGAAAACCTAAAAATTATCAAAATGCCCCTTTGACACGTCAGAAAATTCCGAAATTTTTATGACAGTTTCTGATGTATTCAAGGGTTCAGTTAAAATTTCATTAAATTATGACAAGAATTGATGGGTTAAATCACAAAATTTCAAAAACTTAAAATTCTTTAATGGATTTTTTCTGCACTTGCACATGAAATATGAGAAAGGAAGAAGAATAATGATAGAAAGAAGAATAAGACAGTAATATAAAAAGAGAAAATTAAGAAGAGATTAAGAGAGAAACAGAAAGAATAGAGATATACCTTAAAGGAGAAAGGGAGCTTGTGGTTTCACCTATGGAAGACACAGAGAGAGGGGAGCCATGAGTGGCATCAATCCTTAGAGAATGAGAGATAAATCAAACCCATGGTCTACCTTGGGAAGACCCAATTCAACAAAAAATTAATAATTCTTCACTATATTAATCAAGGGGAGGGGGTGCCTTTTAATAGGCTTACATTTTATAGAATTTAGAAAGTACAAAAATAGAAACTTGCTAAACACCTAAACTTGGAGACCAAGTATTACTAAAACTTTATTTTTTTATGAATCACAATCATTTATTAGAAAAGAATAAGAAGAAAAGGATAAAACAAGCCAACACGACTAGCCATTAGCTGGCCACAACAAGATTAACACAACAAAGGCCAAAAAGCTATAACTCCGGCATATGATCCTCCAAAAAGACAGATTGTTGCGACCCACTCCATTTAGCTAAGGAATCCGCTAACTCATTTTGCCCTTTTCGAATGTGCTTAACAACAACCTTAAAATCTCTAATAAGACTCCTAATCTTGGATATAAAATGACTTGCCCTCCACGACTAACCACTCATCCCGTTCCCCCAAGAAATCACAATTTTTGAGTCCCCCCTTCCCTTCCACCACACTCGTAGAAGCCTTTTATCTTAATTATACGAAGACTTTTAAGGAGTCTAACCACCTCTACCACAATCACATCACCAATACCGAGAGGGCATGCTTTGGTATAAATGATGCTACCAACAGAGTTTCTCATAATGCAACCATAATCAACTGGGCCCGGATTGCCAAAGGAAGCACCATCAAAGTTGACCTTGAACTTGCTAACCTCCAAAGGAACCCAATCACCACACATTGCAGTAGCTAAACTTGTGGGCATCGATATGCAGGAGACCCAATCCTTCAAAAAAAAAAGTTCATAGAACAATCATTGAATTCCTTTTTCATCAACAACCATGACCCCATCTCACAAAGAATGGAATCTATAACCTCCCACACCTCCTTTTTCTTATCCTAAAAATTCTTCTATTTTTTTCCTTCCATAAATCCCATGTGATACTATGAAGTAAAACCTGCATGAACAATCGACCACGGACATCTTTTACTCCACCATCCCATTGCCAAAAAATATCTTGAATTGAATTCGGCATAACAAAAGCCAGAGAACAAGGGGAAAGGAAGTGGCTTTATACTTTAGACACAAATATGCAATGAATGAATAGATGATTTCCAATTTCTTTTTGCCTCCTGTATAAACAACACACAGAAGGGCAAAGGGACATATAAGGACGTCTTCCCAGTAAAATATTCCTAGTATTCTGTTTATTAAGAGAAACCACCTAGTTAAAATCCCTCCCGAGGGGGAGCAACAACATGCCAAACTTTATGGAAAGGGTATGACTAAGAATGATCAAGATACAAAATAGAGAGGAAAGATTTTAAGGAGAAAACACCATTGGATGATGGAGCCCAAATTCTGCTATCCCTATCCCCACTAGAGATGTACACCGTATGGAGATCACTCATAAGATGACCCACCATGGGTACTTTCCACTCATACAAATCTCAAGAAAAATAAAGGTTCCAGACAAGATCATTCAAATCGACAGATAAAATATCTGCATCTAACGCATTTTTCAGGGAGGCAATATGAAACAAACGAGGATAAGCCATCTCTAATGTGGTATCACCCCACCAGAGATCCTTCCAAAATCTGATTTTCCTACCATTTCCAACTGAAAAACTCAAATGAGGATAAAATAGAGGACTTATGTGGATAATATTCTTCCAAAGCAAAGAATGTGAGGAATGAATGCCTTGACGATAGTCCCAACCATTAATAGTGGTCCCATAGCGACTAGAAATGATGGATTACCATAAGTTCCCTTGTTCTGTAGCAAATCTCTACAATCACTTCAAACTTTAAACTTGTTGTCTAAGATATACTAAAATCAAAACTTTTTAAAACATGACTTTCCTAAAGTCTAGAACTATTAAAAATTAAGACTTTCTAAAACTCAACTTTTTAAAAACACTATTCCTGTTTTTCACTGATATCCCCTTAGCAATTTGGTAATAACTTTTCCAAATCACCTTGGAATTACAAAATTTTGGTCTCGTTAGAAAGGTAACTGAATAACTTATTTAATGACACCAAAATCAAGCCAAAAGGGCAAGTTTTGACCTTTGAAAAAGCAGACTAAACTTAAAAATGTGATTACAACTAAAAACCCAAAAATTTAAATCACTCATGGTACTATTGGCCTTATTACAAAAAAACCATCCCTTACAAAATTTGAAATAACCCACATAACAGGTAAATTTAAATCTGACCCTCTTATGTGGGGGCACATACATATGTCACATAATGTTGTCTGCATCAGTAACTTTGTTATTGATAACATTTTTGTCTCATAGATGCTGTCATGTGACTTTTAAAAAATCATAATCGAGTAATCTTTCCTGCAAGTCATGTTCATCCCATGGTATTAAATGTCTCGAAATGTCTTATATGTCTTTCGACATATATCTATGTCTACTAGGACCAACGTGACATATTCCTATACCGACACGAAACATTAAATGCATTATAAAAAATTATTTTTCTATCAACATGATGTATGATGTCGACATGTTGAATGAATATTCCATTTTCGTAGTGTATTATTGCCTAATGTCGATATTGTGTCGTTATGATAAAAAATTATGTGAAAAATGATAAATTTCAAAGAAAGTAAAATGAGGGAAAAGAAGAAGGAGAAGATAAGAAAGAAGAAAATGAAGAGAATCTATTTGTTCCCTTATATTTATACAGTTAGATTATAATATGTTTGTCAATCATTATGTATGTATGTGTACTTTTAAAGAATATTGAAATACAAGTGTACTAAAATTAGCTATCATTCATAATGAATCTATTTGTTCTCTTGTGCATATGTAGTTAGATTAGAATATGTTTCCTATGTTTCCACGTTTTTTACAATATTTCTTTCCGATATTTCCGACATTTCCGACATTTCCGATATATGTTTTATTTTGGTTTGATTAACATTTCCACCGACACCGAACAATTGATCCATCATTCCATCGTCTTTATATTTCACGGTAGAAAGCAAATTTTTTGTTCCCAAATTTGCATGTTCCTTTGTATTACCACACCATAGGTTGACAGGTGGGGTATAGGGTTAAAAACGTTAAAAAAGTGTTTAAATAAAAAATAGGTACCCAAAATGTGGCACCAAATTCAAAAGCACATCACGTGTCAACCTATGGTGTGGTAATACGGGGGAACACATAATTTGTGAATAGAAAATTTGCTTCCTTCACAATAAATGTCTATTTACACCCAACTGGTTGTTTTTCTCTAGGAAGAGTAACAAACTCCCAAGTATGATTTTTCGTTAAAGCCTTCATTTCCTCATATAGTTAAAGTGATTCAACTTTACTAAATAGTTAGAGCCATTCAACTTTACTATGGTAATTTGTAAACTTAGATTTCCATTGTGCCACTCATATTGATGCTTCACTAAGTAGTTGAACTACTTCTGAATTTACTGTTACCGCTATCCATAGACATTATTATTGTTTTTTTATTTACTGCTTTGTTGTACTTCAACCAACACACTTGCACAAGTGTATAATAGATTGCCACACTATAGATTTTTTTTTTTGATAGAAGAAAAAACTTTATCATTGCAAAAAACAAGAGGAAAACAAAGGGGATGAGAAATCTCCAAGCAACAAGGAACAAAAAGGGGCAAAACCCCATACAGCAGCCCTCAACCTTGAGGGACTCCCCTACTCACAAGCGGCCCCAATAGAATTTGACCAATCCCTTACAAGGGCCCCATTTGGGAGACACTACAGTTTATATTTCCTATGACAATCACTATTTAAAATCATAGTTACCATAGCAAGAAGCAATGTGAAAGTGAGAAGTAGGAAGCGAGACTCAATAAATCTTTGGAAAACAAGAAGTGAGAAACAATTAAAAAGCATCTAGAGAGCGAATAGGAAGCGATTGGAGAAGCGATCGGGAAGCGAGTAAAGTTCAATTTGGACGTAACTTCTAACTATTAGAAAAAATATTATGAAATGATTAGGAAATAAAATGAACATAATAGGTGAATAAGTGACTTCTAGTAGGAAGTAAATAACAAAAACCAATAAATACAACTACAATAGTTGATTACTAATAAGAAGTAAAAAACTATTAAGTTACATTTAAGTACAACCACAATACAATAGAGTGAGTAAAGTCAATAAAGTAATAAACAAACCTAAAAACTGTACTATGCAAAATAATCATGATACACAAATCAATATGAAAGCCAATTTTGTTATTATATGGCTAGCCATACCTTACATAAGATTTTTTTTAGATAACTAGGCATCATAGAGTTAAACTATTGAAAACCTTGTATAAAACATTAAAACCATTAGATTTGAATCTTTTTATTGAATTGGAATAAAATAACATAAACAAGGAAATTGATAATTTTTTTTTTTCTACAAAATCAATTCTAGATTTCATAGAAAATATTTTGTTAATGCCAATATTAGGGTTTACATTAAATCGAATAAAATTTCACTTCTTGGATCGCTTTTTAGTCATTCTCTAGAGCTTCCACCCGCTTCCCCAATCTCTTTATTGAGTTTCCCAAATGTGGGAAGCGCATTTCCACTACTTAAGGAAGCATGATGGAATTGGTTTTCTAAATGAGCCTCCCACCATGTACCAAGCTTCCCTACAACTATGCTTAAAACTAACCCTTTTAAGTACTTATACGAATTTAAAAAAAAACCTTTGTACTAACACAAGTACTTATTTGATGTTCAAAACAATCTTCAAACATCAAGGTCGACCGACACTGATATTTATAGACCAATTTACAACCATTCTGATGAGGACATCGTACCATGTGGCAGACTCAGGGTGTATCGGCGTAGGAGGAGGGTTACTGTGAGCCTATACATGGATTATAATGCATTTGGAGAGTATCACTTCATTCTAAGGTTGATTTGGATGAGTTTAGAGTTACTTACAATTTTGGAGGCATGTGGTGCCCACTTTCTATATTTGTGGGGCCACATGTGTGTGCCTTCTTTGGATGACATGTGAAAACATTTATGTTTTATGTTTTTGTTCTAGTTTTATGGTTTTTATGATGTTTTATTTCAATTTATAGACATTTTTATGTCTAATAGATTAGGGACATAATTGGTATTTGATTTTTTTTTTTTTATATTGGGCGTAATGGGCATGCGTCCAAATAAGCCTATTTTGGCTTGGTCGATCACTAGAGAGAGGGGGGAACAAATTATTCTTCTCTTTCTTTTTATTTTTGGACTTCTATTTTTGTAATTAAGGGCTTAGAACCCTAATTTTAAATTAATAAATAGAGGGTGGAGGACCTATGGTCGACAACCCTACTTTGAATCAATTTTTCTGAAGCGAAATTGCTTCCTCTTGATCCACACGGCTACATGTGTTTTTCATCAAGTTTTTGCCGAAACTTGATCCTAGGTTGGTGATTTTCCTCAAGGTATTTATCCTCTACATCTTTATCTCGTCTTCTACTTCATCTTCTCATTCTCTTCTTTGCAAACTTTTTGGTTTTTGTTGAGATTCTTGGCTTCTTGCTACCACAGTCCACAAAACCATCTTTTCCATCTTTTATGACCATTAAACCATCTCCATATCCCTTCTTATCACTCCCTACCTCACCAAAAACCAATTGGCCGCCCTATTTTCACTCCCCTTGCATTCCTTTCATCATTAATCAAACCCCAATCGACCCTACATCACTTGGCTTCCATAAAACCGCCAGAAAATCTTTAAAAGAAACCCATCCAATGTTATAGGTTGCTGACCAAAATTTTCCAGCAAGCCTAAGGCTTGGATTTTTGAAGTTTTATAAAGGATTTACTATCCCTTAGCCTGCGGTTACATAGGGAACACTTCCCTAATTATTTTGGTTGCTGAAAAACACAATTCCATTGCTTCTATGCACTCAGCCAGGTTGGGATTTGTGCTCGCATTTAAGTTTTCTAAGAATCTTGTCCTCAAGCATTCGGTTACTCAGGAACCTATGGGGAACTCAAGAAATACACATACACGCTGATTGGATTGTAAAGTGAAGTCTTCCAACAAATTCTACATCAAGTTTCTGCTGTGGAAACTGTTCTTGAAGTCCAAGTGTTTAAAGAAATTACCAAGAGAGGCTTTCTTGAATATTTGAAGCTTCACGGTTGTGGCTGAGTAAAAGTATAAATTGGGAGTTGTTCTGAAGTGTTATAACTATTTTGGTTGAAAAAGGACCCCTTACACCTTCAACTAGTTGCTGTCCAGATTTTACACTCCTAGTGTTTGTGCTGAAATTCCTCACAAAAGGCTATTGCTTATTTTGGGTTCTCTAGCTGTGGTTGATTGAAGGCGTGCTTTGGGAAGTGTTCTACAAGGTTGTTAATGCTCTTTGGCTGAAGAAAGGTCTTCTCTACACCTTTATATATATCATACTAGCTGCTGCCCATGTTTTCCCCTTATTAAATAGCCATTTACTTGTCCCATTATCACCCACATTGGCCTTTACTAGTTGCTGCCAGCACTCTATATCAGTACACATACTTGCTTGGCATCATGTTCTACCTTTTCCTATTGCTTCCATAACCTTTTTTATTCACTTTGACACTTATCCTCACACCTTATAGCTTGCTGCCATCACATGAGACAGGCATCCATACCTTATTTTCTATCCCCTTTTTGTAGGATTTCATACATTGCATTGTTTAGTAGTTCTTAGTTTGGATAGTAATTGATAATATAATCATATTAGTCCTCAATTTTCGGATTTTTATATGCTCTCTTTTTGTTAGGTTGAGTAGTTTTATTACTAGTTTCTTTTCTTTAGTACTTTAGTGCACTTGATTAGAATATGAATCTAGTTTATTGTTTAATTTGCTACATTATTTTCTTCTGGATCTCTATGCACTTCACTTTTCTCATGCATGCTACATCACATTCATATGAATTTTATAGCCCATTGACACACAAAAGAGAGGGAGGGGTTAAATATGTTCTTGGAAGAAGAAAAACATTTGATGCACCTTCAACTCTTGACGGAATGCCTCCAAATCACTCTCAGCTTGTTCATAAAAATAATATGGAACAAAATCTACCAAATTCGTTCACCAGAGACTCTTGATTGAAATCTGCATCTTTTACAATTGGATGGATAAAACACCATCAAATCTCCACTTAAAAATTCTTAAAAAACAATCACACATCAGTAGAAATATTCTTTATTACCTGGTTGAATATTTTTGGAGTGATACCAGGCCTCTCTGTACAGCTCTATGGCTAGGTGATGTCGTGAGTGTGTTCTGCTGTCTTCTTTTCCTTGACTCCTGGTAACCTTTGAAGAACTCTTGGGTGAGCTGATTCTTTGATACTATGTTGAAATAGAAAACCTACGGTTTTCTTGGAGTGGAGAAGGAAGTGGAGAAGGAGAGAAAGAGCAGAAAACAAGAAAGAATATTAGAGAGAGATTGATTCCTGTGTAAGATTCCCTTTTCAATCATTTCTATGTTAAATAATGTTGAAGTTGGATATTTAATGCCCCTTATACATTATAAATATCCTTACAAATAGACAAATATGGTGTTTGTCCTTTCAACAGATGAAGGAGTAGGGTTATCTTAGGTTGGCAGCCAATGAAAGTCTTGTTGAAATCTTCCAAGGAATCTTGAAAAGATATTTAGCTTGGGTGATTCCTAGAAGTGATTGCACTGCAATATCATGTGGTTGAGGTGACAAGTGGGCAACGGTGGGCTAGGGTATCTGCTTGAACTGACATGTTTCAACAAAGAAAATGTTTATGACCTGGCCCTAATAGATGATAATAGTGGAAAGGTTGAGACTATTGTCGATGCAAATCTCGTGTATGAAATTAGCACAAAATTTACTAAAGAATTTCTTTTACTGATTTTGAATGGATAGGTACATCTCTGTTTTCTCGCTTCTTCATGAGTGATCTTTTGATCAACAGTCGACCAGTAGGTGTGAAGGTGATTGGATGAAGACTTTGAGATTCCATAAGTTTGACGGAGATTTACTTGATGAAGGCCTTTTGGTGTATTCTTTTCAGAGGAACAAAATTTGGACTTTTAGGGTTGTTTTCGAACCATAGTTGCTAAAGCTTTTCTCCCTCAAACCGGGCTTTTCATTTGATTGGGTTAGGCGAAGATGGTTTCACCTATATCTTAGAGGAAACTTGGTGTAGACCTTCTCCTTCCTCCAAGAGCTCCAAGTATCCAAGAGAGTGTGCAAATAGAGTTTATTTATGAGTGTAAAAGGCTTCTTAGGCTTTGGAGGCTCTTGTATTTATAGCCTCAGAGCTAAGTGTGATGGGGATGATTTATTTTCCCTTCTGGGTGCCACTCAGATTTTCTTTGGTTAGGCAAATTAAATATGAGAGATCCTCATCATATGCAAAGATTCTTTCTTTTTAGGAGAGAGTGGGGCCCACCCTTTTCCTTGGGTTTGTAGGCCTGAGACTGGGCTTGGGTACTTTGGTTTACTGGCATATGGACCATATTTGGGTAAACTTGAGCCTAGTTTGTGTAGGGTCCAATTCTATTACGGGGCCCATGTGAGGGTGGAGGGCCTAGTTGATGGGTTTGGGGTAAATTTGAGGTATTACAGGGTGTATGGTTTTATTTGCAATTTGTTCTCATTTTTTGTATTTACGATGGTGTCTAGCTTGAATGATTGGTGGGGGGGACCACTGCTGTATTGCTTTCATACTTGTATCCAAGTAGAGCTGCAGCCTATCTAGTCCGTGAAATAAAAGCTGTTCTCTGTCAATATATTCCCAAAGATCTAATTGACATCAAGTGTGTTTACTATTTGTTTAT
Source organism: Platanus orientalis (assembly GCA_025762735.1). Classification (NCBI taxonomy): domain Eukaryota; kingdom Viridiplantae; phylum Streptophyta; class Magnoliopsida; order Proteales; family Platanaceae; genus Platanus; species Platanus orientalis. The sequence goes on along the minus strand of JAOXJP010031094.1, from coordinate 3,686 downwards.
GTCAGGAGCAAATGCAGATGATGTTCGAGTGATCGACCATAGCTGTGCCTGCAGCCAGGGGGGAAGCTAACAGTGAGCTGTTGGAATTTATGGGCAAGGTATTCTTCATCTATTTCGTTAGGTTACATGACCACCTTACAAATCGTTATGTAGAAGCATAAAGATTGTCATGGAGCTTACATGCTGATATTTTCTGACAGGTGTTGGGTCTAAGACTATGCCAGATTACTCTTCAACGGGGGTGGATATTTGACACCAACTGAAGCTGAGATGTGCAATCTATTAAAGTATATTAATTTGTCTCTCCTAATCCCGTAAGGTTTTGGAAGAGTTGGTTAGTTTACTGTTAACATGGTATTGGAGGCAAACCAAGTTGCAGGCACAAATCCCAGTGGAAGTATTTTCCCAGATGTAATGGTGTGCACGTGTGTACTCATTTTGTGGAATTGTGCCTAACTTCCCAAGTGTGTTCCTAGGAGAGAACAGTGTTCCTCCTAAGGGGTGTGTGTTGAAGTATATTAAGTTGTCTCTCTTAACATCTTAATGTTGTGGAAGAATTGGTTAAGTTTATTGTTAACACAATCTGTGATTTTCTGTGAATTTGTTAAGCCTCAGCAGCATACTAACGTAATGAAAAGTTTTATAAATATCGGTGTTATAGTCCCGGTAGTAAGTTACCATAATATAATGTGAATGGGATCCGTTGGATGTGGGATGCTGCTATCATATACAGTTGCATTATGTTATTATGTCCATATGCAGGACTTCCTTTTACATGTGATCATGTTTACTTTATTGCAATAGGGCTATCATGTCATTTGTCAAATTTCACTGCAAATGAAATGTCAATCCTTCTTTCTGCTTTTTCTTCCTTATTTAATTTTTAAATCAACACTTCATACCTACTTTGAATTGCAGGGTCTGGGACCCATCATTCAAGGAGTCCCACTGAGGACATGTACACCCAAAATCGACCATTCCAAGATCATAACCACCGATAAGACTTGAATGATTGATATGCCGTTCTTACTTAATTGAATAACTGAATTTAAATAGGAATAATCAAATGTAATGCACTTGCATGCCAAAGCACACTTTAACAACTAATTTTTTTGAGTGCATGGTGGTCAATTCTGAGCCCCACAATGCATAGCCATTATTTCCAATTTTAAACAAAAGATCAAGTTAGTTTGGTTTGGAATTCATAATAGGAATTTAGGCCTTTTATTATTTTATTTTAAAAATCTTCCAAGGACTTTTTACAAAAATATATTGAATGATTCTTACTTTTCTTTTTTTACTTAAATCAGGTGGAGGACTTGTCTGCCAGAGAAGGTCTACGAGAAGCTTCTGGAGGCTGTACAACCTTGAAGCGTCTAGCTCTCGATAACTTCACGCTTGTGTGCTTTATTACATTCCTGTCCTCTGTGTTTTCTTTGAGAGTTGAAGCTCCCTCTCTCTCTCTCTCTCTCTCTCTCTCTGGCATGGATTCTCTCTTTTTATTGCCAATTTGGCATTGTTATTGTAGACTTGAGTTTAGGAAATGTGCCCATTTCCTTACTTTTGTTCCTGATATGTTTCTCTTTATGTGAGAGCAGAACTGGGGTTGCTGTTTTGTTGGTCACAAGCCTCATAGCATAAGGATGTCTGCAAACCATATAGCAGTTTGTACTGTGCACATGCAGGGAGAGGGGCCAAAACTCCTAGACGAGATGATTCTAACCATCCCACGACCCACATATCCAACTTTCTTTAGTTTTCGGTTTTGTTTCCATTAGACCTTTTTATGTCTGATAATAGACTTGATCAATTTTTAGCATTGGAGACACTAAAAGCATATGGTCACAGATTAATTCTTCTTTTAATAAGAAAAGAAAAAGAAGGAATAAAAGACAAAGAGAAGGGGAGAAAAAGAAAAGACAGGATTGTAGGTCCTATCAATCTGCCAAAGAGCTGTGGCCGCCTCTGGTCCCACCATCAGTAGATTGTCTGTACAGTCTTTACAAATCGAAATCACTTAGAAGCAGGTGGAAGATGTGCTGCAAATCTAGTGCTTCTGATTTTGAATTTCAGGACTTCACAGAGAATTCTAATTTTGAATTCTCATTATTTTTCATTTTTTTTTTGGGTAAAGAACCCAGTTTTGATTTATTTCTAGGGAAATTCAAGCTCATGGTTATCAATTGATCAGATTGGAAGCCACTTTCTCTTACTTTCTTTGGTCACTGCACTTGTATTTGGTGTCCTGGTTTGATTCAACCAGGCACACAACTCTTCAACTACAATGAAAGGTCACTGTTTCATGGAATAGAATCCTTAGCTATGGTGGCAACTCGGACGTCATACCGTCATGATTGGTCAGAAGTTATACTTCCGTGAAATGTGCATTCCATGAAGAGGATGTAGAATCCAAGGAAATAAAAATATATTAATCAGCTTTCAGAAGCAGACATGGTCACTTGGATTGATTGCAACCCTAATAAGCTCCTAGCCCAAATCTAGTCATCATCAGATAAGGTGATAAAGCTCTAATCTACGAAAAAGCTAACAGAGGATTTTTATTTATTTATAAAGAAGCTAACATAGGATTTGGTTGCAAGGAAAACCCTAATTAGCTCCAAACCCATAGATTTGGAAAGGTAATCGATTAGAAAACCCTAACTCCCTCCATGCGGGTTACAACTTTTAAGCACTATATCTCCAATGGGTGACCTGTTACTTTATTTTTGTAATTTATTTATTTATCAAAGGAAGGGTCTATTAAACAAACCCTAAAGAGTAACTGACCTAAACTTGGGTAGCTTTTTGAGGGTGTTGCTCTGTCATTGGATGATTCAATAAAGGTATGTAACAAAAGGATTGTGACATTGAAGTTTTAGCTTAGAACAATTTAATATAGTTTATTATCATTTTTTAATAAAGCAAAGATAAAAGCAAATCCACCACACTAATCGGTGGAAAGACAACCATATCAATATATGTAATTTATTCTTCACACCCATTGAGAGAAAAGAAAGTCTTATCCAATCGGCATCCACTTTCTAGGGTTTGGGCGTGGCGTTTCTCTGCAAATGGTGGTGTGATTAAATTAATCCCTGAGAGAGATTGTTAATTTTCTTTTGTTTTTAAAGGTTTTCTCAACCTGGGTTGGCTGGCACAATCTGATTAGGACAGATAGTGATAGCTTTGTGACTATTCTATTAAACAATTCAAGGTTCTCAACGGTGCATGTGATTCACTTGGTCATTGCTCTAAAGTGGGCCATGTTCTGTTTCTCTTGAAGATCAAGAGTGATGAGATCTTAACTGTCCATAGCTAACAAAAATGTGGACCATTCAATCACACATAATTACAGAATGGCCAAGGACATGTGAAAGTTTTATGAAGAAAACCCACAAGAATCTTGTTCTGCCATTCCATTCTATATAAGCTAAGTATATAATAGGCTTGCAATGACATTTTTTATTTATATAACTTGAATCAAGTACTCTTAACCGTCTATTATGATAAATTATCAACAAATGTATGAAACTAAGACAGATATAAAGCATGGGCTTGAGGTCTTCATTGGTGTAAGGAAATCAACTCCCACTAAAGGGCTGGAATTAGGTATGGAAATCAGTTTTTCCTCATGTATTAGAATGACATAAGGGGGCTGACACATCAGTGCCAAAAAGTGACTTTCA
>JAOXJP010031073.1:0-16829 GCA_025762735.1 Platanus orientalis | reverse complement strand
GATTGGAATTATTTGATTTTTGAATTATTTACTTATTTGATTGTATTTAATTTGATGTGATTAGCTTTTTTAGAAATTGTTAGAATATTTGATTTAACTATAAATGTTTTATTAAAGTTGGTAATATTTTAAAGGATCTTATTAGCTTATTTTAGTTAAATTTGTATTAAGAAAATTTTATTGGATCCAATAGATTATGTTTTATTAGGAAATACTTAATAGGGTCATATTTGTTAAATATTTAGAAGGGTTTTGAATTTAGTTTACTATTTTGTAAAGAGGATTAATTGGATTGATATCTTGGTGAAAGAATATGCTATAAGAGATTCTTTTTTTAAATTTGAATACTCCATAGAGGCCAAAACGTGTAACTCTTGGTGGGCCCCCCATATCTCTACAGATTTGCTAAAATCATGTGAGAAAGGATTTAATGTGGGAAGCTTTGTGGGCCCCAACTTTTGGCATGGTTTTTTGTCAAAATTGGATGGAAAAGAGAGTTGGACGTCAGCCCTTGTGGGGTCCATCCAATTTCACCAAAACCTCCCAAATTGGTCTTGTTTTGATGGGATTAAGGGGCTGGTCACGTGGGGCCATTGGGCCCAGGTTTTTGTCTAAAAATTGGTCCAAATTTGGTCAATAATAAGGGAAAATTTGAATTGGGCTTGGTGGGCTTTCTCATGTGAACTAAGATACTCAAATTATATGGCCTATTATGGGCTTTCCCGGCTAAATCTTGAGAATTAATTTTGGGTTCAAGATTAGGGCTTCTAAACTATTATTCCAAGCCAGTGTTTTAGGGTTTTCTTTAAAATAATTTTATGTGATTTTTTTTATAATCTAAAGGAAATTTTGTTTTTGGATCCAGTTTAGTTTGCAAGTGACAATTTTGTATAAGTCTAGAGAGGTCTAGGCCTGGATTAAGTTAGGGATTTTATATTACCTGATACAAGCTTAAGGGTTTGACTTATTCATTATTATTATTATTATTATTATTATTATTATTATTATTATTATTATTATTACTACTACTACTATTATTATTTAGATTAGAATGGGCCTGAGTTGTTTGAAAGTTCGAGCCCTGAGCTGAATTTATAAAAGAAGCTAATTCTAGTTCTGGTTTGGTCTCGAGTTGGGCTTAAGGCCCGATTAGGGTCTTAGGGTTGAGTGAAAGTGTGTTGAGTTCAAATCATGAGGCCTAAGCATTGACAGGTTTGCTAAAGTCTTAAAGAATGATTGGAAGAAGATGTTGCTGCCTATGGAAAGAAAGCTCAAAGCCTGAGCCAAAATTGGGTGCTAACAACCACCACCATATTTTTGGGACACAACACCATCACTACTATTTCATATTGTAATAACATCTCCATCATCTTAGATTACAACAACACTGTCTCAGGTTATAGAAGCACCACTGTTGTGCTAGGTTATAGCAACACCATCTTGGGCTACGATAGAACCATCGTTGTGTTGGGTTATGTCACCATTATCATCATCTTCCCTATATTTTGTTTTATACATGTGGAAAGTACTTTGTTTACATTAATGAAATATTGTTTCAAAAGTTTTTATTTTTCAGTAATTGGTTGAAAAAAGTCTTGGCATTGTAGCTTTAGGAGTCCTCGATCTAGAGTTAAAAATAACTCATTGAGGGATGAACCCTCCTCCTCTACATTTTTTGATCTATCTTTAGGTGGCTAACCAAATGGTTGAGAACCCACCTCTTCAGTCTCTATGTCTAAATTAGCACTCGGGGGGGGGGTGTCATAAGGCGAGTTTGGAATTCATGTCCATGTGGCACTAGCATGCCCACACCCATATTCTAACTAACACCTTTTTTGACACACCTAATGGGACCAAGACAAATTCCCAAGCACAAGGCCACTGATAGAAAGAGGTTGTCACAACTACTAGAAAACACATTACAAGATGAAATCAACAACCTGGGGGTAGCCATTTTATCATGACCTTAATGGTTGTGATGGTCAAAATGATGGCTACATAGATGACATAACATCGCAAGACGGGAGCTCCCAAGGGTATTCATTTAGTAGCAAACTTTATGATTGTTATGGCCAAAATAATGGTTACATCAATCATGTGCCACAGCAAGGTGAAAGATTCAGGGAGTAAACACCGCTCCAATAGCTTGGGGGTAGCCATTTTGTGATGACCTTAATGATTGCTATAAGCAATACGATGGCTATGATGATAACATGCCACCATAGGATGGAGAATAGCCTGGGGGGCATCTATTTTACTAGCCGATTGAGCCTAAGTATCTAGGGCCACCATTTCCACAATATGAACCTCAAGAACTGGTATTTTCATGCCAAATTGAAGCTTCAAATAGTCACAAAACCCCATCGATGGTTGAATACATTAACCACTACACATTGCATGATGAAGAGATATTAGCCAATGACATTATCTGAAGCAGAGACTAAATACAACCTTTGATTAAGAAAATAAAAAAAAAATAATCTCTTCAATGGTTGAATACATTAGCCACTTCACAATGCATGATGAAAAGACATTAACCCATGATTATTTTTTGAATTAGAGGCTAAATATGGCCTTAATTTATTTTTATTTTAAAAAATCAGTCACAATTAATTTTTTTTTCCACAACCTAAGAATCACCCATGATAAAAAAAAATTGTCCAAGATTGAAATCAGTCATGAGAAAAATAATTTCAACGACAACCGAAAAAAATCGGTCACATTAAAAATAAGGGCTATTAGATTTTGGCTCATTATAATGTGTCTTTCCAAATTTTATTTTATAAATTTGAAGAGACAAGGGGCGTCATTGATATTGCCAAAATCTTCACCATCTTAAGATTGAGAATTCTGACACAAGATGGGTAGTTGAGGTGCCATGATTTGAAATTGTAGAATGTGGGATAGATAGAAAAAAATATCATTTTTTGCCAAATAACAATGGAGATAAAACTGCAGAACATGGCCACATGAGAGTTGGAGAAAACCAGAAGATGAAGAATTGTAGAAAGCATGGGACAGAAAGTAGGAGAGCATTTGGATGAGGTATCTACAACTAAATAGAGGTTGTAGAGCATAGGACATGAGGCAACAAAGCAAGGGATACAGATTTAGAATAAAAATAATGGCATACTGCCCATCAATAACTATATTTATTTTTCTCCCCCATCATGAGAGCCTTTATTGTAGCTTAATTTTGTTTATCTTTCTTCTATGGGAGATTAGTTTATTTTAGCACAACACACCCTATGTGGGTTTATCTCAATTTAGCTTAGTTTTCTTAACAGAGTTGATCGATTCAATTCCTCCTTAAAATTTATCTTCATCTACCACAACATCCTACTATAGTTGATTAAATTCTTTTGTAGATTTCAACCCATCATCATCCTTCCATCCTTTGGAGTTGATTCAATTCCTTCCTAGGTGTATTACCACCACCATCTTCCACTACCATTTCCTATTATCATCCACCTTCTACCATCACTACAATAAAAATGGTTTTTAGCAACATATTTTAAGATGCGTTTTTGTATAAATGGTGTGAAAGGTATAGTATTATACAACGTTTCTCTAAAAAACACTCCAAAAATGTTGTTAAATGGGTTAAATGATAAAAATAGCTTAAAAAACGCTATCAAAATGCTTCTTATAAAGTCACACAAAAACTCTTTTAGAAAATGTTTCTTATAGCCGCGTAAAACACTTCTAATAGCCAAACGTTACCTATAGCCACGCAAAAAGACCTTTAGAAGCATTATTATGTATATATTTTTCTTCATCTCTTCCTGCTTTATATTCCTCTCTTTCCTCTCTTCCTGCTTTTTATTCCTCTTTTCCTGCTTTATATTCCTTTCTTCCCACTTTCAAAACGCTTGCTGATCTATTCTTTTTCTTGCAGGATTCACCATGAAAGGAGCCAAATCTAAGGCGGAGATGAAGAAAGTTGACTTCAAATAAGTTTTGGTCGTCTTTTGCTCATTTATTTTCTCTTATATCATCTTATTTTCTGTTGTTGCTATCTGATAGATGGTTAGGTTTTCGTTGAGAATCGGTTTAGATCTTAGCATTTAAGATCTGAGATTTTAGATTACTTTCATTTTTGTCACAATCTTTCAAATTGTTTATTAGCTTTAAGATTTTACCTAGTTTGTTGTCATCTAGTTTGTTGTTATTGTTTTGTGGTTCTGCGTGGCTGTATGTTTCTATTTTCTTCAAGTCATTGTTGGCATTCTGTATATTAGTTTCTTTATAAAAATTCCTTTCTTATTATTTCACATCTATTGTTTGTCATTTGTTGATATTTAACAAGCCGAAGAGACTTGCAAGTGCTTTTTGTGTTTACTGCTGAGCCAAGAAGATATGAGGTAGAAATTAGAAGAAAAAAAAACCTCTTTAAACAGCTTTTTGAAACGCTTCCTAAAATATTTAAAGTACCCTTGAGAAGCGTTTCAAAAACGCTTCCTAAAATCTATGACTTTTCGTGATGCCGGTCAAAACAACACTTGAAAAACGCTCTCTATAGTTATTTAAACGCTCTAAAAGATGTTTTTTTGTTGTAGTGCATCATCTTCTATCACTATCTTGGGTTACTACAGTACCAATACCATCTTTCTAAGATATAACACCACTACCACCGCCATTCTGTTTTGTAGCAACATCTCCACCATCCCCTGTTATAGCAGCACCTTCATCATCCTGAGTTATAACAGTAGCACCACTACGCTAGCTCTGGGTTACAGCAATAGCATCTTGGCTTATACACCAACACTGTTGTGTTGGATTATGGTGTCACTATCATAATCTTTCCCATGTTTTGTTATATACGTGTTATAAGTACTTTGTTTACATTAATGAAGTATTGTCTCAACTACTCTTATTTTTTTCATTGATGGAACAAAGTCTTGGCATTGTGGGGCCTACCACACAGTGCAGTTATGAAAATTGTGCAAAGTTGCATGGAATGTTGCACGATGCTTATTGCATAGGATAAATCTATTTTAGGAAGAGAGCAACAATCAATACATAGTTTAAGTTGATTAATTATTTTTGGTAGGGTCAGTTTGGCCAGCTGTTGCAAGATAGGCAATCCCACACTATACGAGTGGTAGACGTCAATACAATCACCTGTGAAATGCTACTATTGAGTCTCGAATCCATGCCTGGAGAGGTGATGCCGTGTCCATCTCTCCTAGAGAAACTGGTAAAGTTGACTCTAATTTGGTAGGGAGACAATTATATTGTACTTACATAATAGAGTGAAACCTTAATAGGATTCCATTCGCCCTAAAGACATCCAATGAATTTGGTCAAGAACCGCATATTATAGTTCGTACGTGGAAGGTAAATTAGGGTGGTCCTAGCCATCTATTCTATTGACTTCTTAGACCATTCTCTGATTCATACAGCCTTAGTTAATGTGCGGCAGAATGAAATGCCAACCTCAAGATCTTTGGCTTACTTACTTCTCAATATTTAGCAGGTTGTTTGGATGTTGGAGTTGCCTGGTCAAATATAACACACTACAAACTACAAAGACTGGTGGGGCGGGGTTAAAAGGGTTGGATCCTACTCATCCACCATGTCCCTTTCTAACCCAAAAAATAAAAAATAAAAATGGTGCAAGGCAGTATGACTTTAACGCTTCAAATAGGTTATAAAGAAAACAAAGAGCTCTATCCAAACATGCCACTGGAAAACTGGTGCAGTTCAAATTAAACAACCCGCTAAAACACAAAGGCCCAGTCTGGTTGCCATGAAAAGATTTTCTCGTGACAAAATTTTCTCAAAAAATCATTTTGAAGCTGTCTGATTGCCATGACAAGTTGGTTTTTTTCATGTTTTTCTTAGGATTCTTTTCTTTCCTTTTCTTGGGGGATTTTCTTTTCTATTATTTTCTTTTCTTTCCCACAAATTCATGGCAACCAGACTAGGCCTAATATTAGTTGATTGTGAAGAAACTATTTTTAGAGACGCTGGTTTATTTGGTGGGTCGTGCTCTCAATCAACTTAGCCGACGAATCCACGAATCTTTGGACGGCGATTCACTTACTCCCGACCCCACTGTCGTTCTCTTTCAAAGAGTACTGCAGTTGACCCTCAACCCAAAGCCATTTTCAACAGGAAAAAACAAAATAAAAAGGGGGAAAAAAGAAGGAAAAAACTTTCTTTTACTATCATGTATTATATATCATTGCTCCCCTACTCTTTTTCTTTCTTTTCTCTGTATTTCTCTTCCGGGTAGACAAGTGGGTAGGTGATGAGATTGTAATCACATAGAACTGTAGGTTATATGAATTACAATCCGACAATCAACAGCTCCTCGGCCCTTAAAAGCTCTTCTTTTGAATCATTTTCCTGTTGGGTAACTTTAATGATCTAGCTTTTGGTTGAAACATCACTAAAATAATTTCTCACAATAATGATAATAATCAATGTAGTAAACAGTGATTCTATAAGAGTTGAGTTGCACTTGTGAGAGAGAAACTAAAGGAAAGACGAGGAAGAAGAGAAAGAGGCAGACGTATTACCAAACGATATATGGTGATGAAAGGAAGAGGAAGTGGGGCATTGTCGGCCATGCTTGTCTTACGGCAGTCAAACTTTCTCCTCTCTCATTCAAACTTTTCAGGATTTTCGGCTTCTCCTACCGTATCTCTCAGGCCCTCAGGCCCCCCCTCCTTTTCGTTGTTACTTCCTTTTCATGAACAAAATGTAATCAAGAGTATCGACACCTTTTTGCGTTCACGGTCCACTTCACCATTCATGGCCGACTTCCAACCACTAGTCCCCTTCTCCACTCATAATCACAGCAAAAACCTTATTTTAAAAACCTTCTTATATACATAGATGGCTTTCATGACCCAAGTATATCTCTTGATTGATAAATAGGTAGGATATATATGATGTTGGTATGGAATTTAAAATCAATGTTTGTATGCGTCAAATACCTTTCATACATCTATTTTAATAATAATAAGTAGTAGTTGTAGAAGTAGTGGTAGGTGTGGGAAAGAACTAATGCAAGTGATTTACAAGTTATATTTATTATGGGGGAACAAGGTGATTAGAGTGCTTGTACTATATCTAATCAAAGATTATGGAGTGGAAAATAAGAGCTTGCACTATATCTAATCAAAGATTATAGAGTAGAAAATAAGCAAACAGTTATTTCCGTAATTTGTCTTGTTCATGACTATATTAACAGGCGAAGATGATTACAAAGCTTTCACCATATCTGATAGAATAAGAGATTGGAAAATAAAAAACGCAAGTAATTTGTATGGTTTGTCATGTTAGAGTTTTTGTGTATGGGTGATGCGGAACACAAAGCAGCCTATATTCAAGATTTAATTTGAGTTTATTTTGATTATTTTAGATTTTTTTTATTTGGTTAAATTGTTAATTTGGGTTTGTTTTTGTAATTTTAGGTGATTTAGTATATTTGTTTAAGTAGATCAAGATATATTTAGATTTTAGGAAAGTGAAAGATTAATTCCCGTAACTATTTTTTGAGCTTTGTTTTAATAGGTTAAATATCATCTATTTTACAAGATTTTGGTGCTATTTGAAAGGTTATTGAGTTACTTTTTCAAAGCGTCTAAAATCTTATGAATCTGAGGTGATTTGAGAAAGTTATGATCAAAAGACTAATAAAGCATCATAATATGATAGGATCGGTATTGGAGATTAGAGTTTTATTTTTATTTGGAGTCTTTCAGGATTTTAAGATTTCTTTATAAATATAAAGGAGTTAAAATGGTAATACAAATACAAAGCGGAAATTATTTATGAAAATTATTTTTAACTTCGATAAATTCCAAGGTTTTATTTCAAGATGAATTCCTTGAATCCCTCTCTAAGCTCAACAGTGTTTGAATTGATCTTTATGCTTTGGTCCTATATCAATAGGTGAAGACAATTAGAGAGCTTCCCTTATATCTGAATGAAGATTACTAAAAAGAATATAAGCCTGCAACAAACAAATTTTTCATAATGATACTCTTTAATTTTTTTCTTCAGAGGGCAGTGGTTACATAGGATTATTAATTAGATAGAATTAGAGACATAAATTGATATTGTAAGAGATCTGCTACAAAAAATATGTCTTTATTTTTCAAGTGATTCATATCGTCAAGTGTACCCATTCCAAATTTCAGATTCTTGCATACAACAAGGGAACAACACATAATATTTGGTGTGGGGTGCAACATAAGATCATTCACGTTCTCGATCTACTACTTTTAAGCCTTGGTGACAGTGAAAATCTATGTAGATACTGAGATGTTCATGGTGTTCATAGCGGTAGTTGAAATATTTCATCTAGAGAATATTTTTATTCTCAGATTCTTAAGTGTATTGGTAGATAAGGCCATTGTAGTGGGACCCATCAGACTCAAAATTCAAACACAAGAAAGAAACTCAAGATATCATCAGTGTGACCATATTATTAGAGAGACATGGAACTTGCTTAAAAGCTTAAAAAACTTTAATTAAAGCTGATGATTAAACCTTTAATTAAAGTTGACCAAGAATGTTCAAGCTTGTTCAAGCTTCAAACTTATTTTCGCCTGGAAATTTAGATCATTCAACACATTAAATAACGCCCACAAATTCCCAAAATTAAAACAAAGAAAAAGCTTGTCTATGTGTGTGCTTGAGGGAGGGAGAGAGAGAGAGAGATGGGTCCAACGAAAAAAAGTTGACAAGAGAGATAAGTTGGTTTACGTACCAAAGGCTGGACCTTTTGGTTCTCTATTATATTACCAACACAACTTGGGTTTTCCTTTATTAAGCCAGTAAAGAACACTGTGTATGCGTCTCTCTATAAAGAAAAGTCTTATCAGATACATTCATGAACAAAGAGAATAGAGAACTGACCTTTTACCTCCCATATTTTTAGGTGTAATGAAGGATACGTAGATTTGAAAACCAAAAAAGAAAAAAGGAAAAACATACTTGTAGCCCTTCAGGACTAAGGACCCACATAGAGCATCTGGTATGATGAGAAATCCCTATCATGGCATCCAAACCAGAAGAAAAACACACACACACACACACAAGTATGAAAAAGTCTCTTCTCAGTGAAAGGGGAGAAGGGGAAAGAGGAAGAAGAAGAGAACAGAGAAAACAAAGAACAAGAGGAGAGAATATATAGACAAAACCACAAACTACTAAAATATACTACAAGCATGTAAATGCACTCACATGAGTCAGCAAGAAGCCTCTAAGCGATCTAATTAGCTCCAAAACTCAAAACAAGGTAGAAATCACGCCATTTTAACCCTCTGATTATATAACTGTATTACCACTTTCGTTACTCTATTTCATTATTCTTTTTATCATCGTTTTTGGTCCAAGGGCGGTGAAGGAGCCCTCCTAGTAATAGCTCCTATAGCTCCATAGACTTTCTACATCAGAATTTTCCGGCGAGTCGTCAGACGGCGGCGAGTTTATTCTGGGTGGGCTCAGTAGCATTCCCTCTGCCATATCAACAAGCAGATTAGGCATGTCGAAGAGTTCCTCCTCATCAACGAATTCTTCCCTAGGTGTCTCACGAGTTGCCTCGGGGTACACATTTTCCGGCCGTCCGGTTACTGGGTTTTCGCCCCCGGCAATTCTCGAAGCTGCAGCTGCAGCTGCTGCACTGCGTATCTCCGACGGTGAGGCGGAAGCAGGAACTGGGTAGGAGGAAACAGAGTTAGGGAAGTTGAGGACGGCGTCGCCGCCCTTGAGGGCTAGCGCCGCCACGTCGTAGGCGGCTGCCGCCATCTCCGGTCTAGGGAACGTGCCGAGCCATATCCGTGTACTCTTACGTGGCTCCCGTATTTCCGACACCCACTTCCCACTCCGGCACCGGATTCCTCGATAAATTGGGTGTCTTCCGGTGGCCGGTGGGTTGCCTGAGCCGCCGGCCGAGGAGGAGGAGGTTTTGGTCATCTTTGGTGGTTGGTGGTGCTGTTTGGGTTCGGGCGACCACTCTGGTAATTGGTCTCCCTGGCGCACAATAGAGGCAGGACGGTCGGGATGTGAAGTTTGCGGTGATTGGTCTCCCTGGTACACGTTAGTGTGCGGGTCAGCCATTCATCGGAAGGGTGCGAAGGATAAGTGGATTAATGGGAGAAGATAATGGCATGTGGTTATATTGTGTATTTAAGGGGGAAGAAAGGGCTCAAAAAAGGTAATTGCGTGGGCAATTCGCGGAGGGATGCAATCGCACGCGCATTGGGCGCAAGCTAGCGATTAGCTGTTCCCAATCCAACCATTTTGCCATTAGCTCACTCTGCTCTTAGTATCGCTCTCATGGAACCGCACCACCATGTATGCTTTGTAGGGTTTGAGGGACTGTGTATTAAGTGACAGTCCTCTTGCACCCTTTGGTTAGGTGGGTTCCAATCATCTCCAGTCTTACTAGAGAAATATACTAATCCAGCACGTTTATATATAATGCGTGACCGTGGGTGTTTTCGTTACGCGGTGATTGGTACTAGCTGCTTGATGTATCTCAGGTTTTGAAGTGAGAGCTCGAGTCCCTCCAATGGCAAATTAGTATGTGACATGACAATTGATAAGGATATTTTGATGGGTTGGAATCATCTATAAGTTTAATTAAGAAGAAATCACAACAATACCAATCAACCCCTTGCTGAAAAAGGGTATCTCAGTAAATACAAATGTATCTAAGGAGAGTGTTATGGTAAATAGTTAGGATGTATCTTTGCTCCCTCAAGGAGGTGTGGGCCCCATGCAAAGTGCATGGGGGCCACACCCCCTGTGAGGGGCCGAATGATGGGACGCGAATGATACATCTTGGACAGAACATCCTTTCAAATAAATATACAATAAATGTGTGTTTTTATCAAAAGTACCCTTTGTCCGACATAGCTAGGATGGATGTAAGCCGAATCCTCTCCTGTCACGAATGACCTGTTAAGGTCCTGGCTAACAGGTGGCAGGATACTATTAGAGGGAAAAAAATGAATTATAATTTTTAAAAATTACAATTCACTTTTTCCAGCCAATCATCTCCTGCCATCTATATTTTAGACAGGACCTTAACATGTCATAGGCTGGCAAGAGAAGATCATTTGTGGGATGAATAGGTTTCAAATCATCTTAGAATAAATGGTTAGGAATACTGTGGTCACCAGACCCACCCATCACATGACATGGCTTCTCACAAAGGGCTCATTGATAAATGTGATGTATTGATTTAGGAAACAAATGTAGTGTCCAGGATTTTGTATGTCCTACCGTGTGTCCTACCCTGGTTTTGTCTCAGTACATAAGGTTAAAAGTTAAAACTGTAAATTCAGTTTTCAAATGAAAAATAGGTAGCTATAAAATTGGGATGAAAAGGGTTAAAACGGTAAACAAAATGTAGTGTCCCATTATGTATTGTGTATTCTTTTTTGATAAAGAGTTAAAGCTCATTCTCATGTATTAAAAAGAATTACATTATACTTTTCATATATAATGACAGATTTCAAAACATCATTAAGTGATTCAGGATTTCACAATCCTTTTACTTGTTCCTTGGCTGCAACTGAAACCATATGGTGCGCTTCCTTGTTACAACTACAAGGAACATAGGAAACATCATTTGGTAAGCATCTAGCATTGGAAGGATACCTCTCCATTCCCAATTGAGATGATTTGAATCCATGGTAATAAATGAACATGGGTACTCTTAGTGTCTCTACTAAAACACACTTTTCGCTCATGTGTATTTATCAAAATTCCCTTTGCCAGGCATTGTGTTGCCTAATCTCTTCCTATTGAAATGGAGATGTTTCGTGTTTTTTGCTAAAAGCTACGTATTGATCCAAGTGGGGATGTTTACCTTCTACATGTTCATGTAGTGAAAAATCCAATAACACTAATAATTTAATTTTTTATTGTTATTATAATTTTTTTTTCTCATCAATTATAATTTATCGAGTTGATTTATACAAACCAGATTAATTTGGTTTTATAGAGTAATGGAATAGAGTAGACCCAAAAATCATAGAATTTATCGAGAATCTTTTTTATCTTGGGGATTAATTAGAAGGATAGACTCTGCAAGCAAGATCAAAGACCCATAAAGGGCTTCCATCCAATTTCTTTTGTTATCCTCCAAAGAAAAATGGGAGAGACGGAAAAAGGGCAATTGATCAGTTGGATTCCTAGGGTATGGCCCATTCAAGTTGATCAAGGCAAAAGTTTAAAAAAGATAGGCATATTGTTATCCCCGAAATTCTACTGCCCGGATGAACGCATGAGAACATGACATGTGGTAAAATGAGACAGTATTTATCTTAACACAATCACCCTGATGAGATGAACCAAACCCATTTAATTAGGCAGTGTTTTGCAGCCACTTGTAATGTAATCATTTCAGTTCAAAATTTCAAGGCATTTGTAGCTACAAGGTGTTGGTTCATAATGAACTCATTCAGATTTAGGCTTGAGAACATATGTCATTTCAATTTTATAAAAAACCTAAGATGTCTTCATTTATAATTTTAGTTAACAAATCGATATAAATCTGAATGAGTTCATTTTGAACCATCACTTTATGGCTACAAATGCCTTGGAAATTTGAAATGAAATGATTACACTATAGGTGGCTGCAAATAGGCTAAATTTTGCATTTAGTGAACAATTGTACTGAGAATGCTCATTGTGCATACTTTAAGGCTGTGTTTGGCAGCCACATGTAATGAAATCATTTCATTTGAGTTTTTCAAGTCTTTTGTGCCCACAACTGGATGGTTTGTAATGAATTCACTCAAATTTGCAGCTATTTGTGCTTGATAACATAAGTCATTTAATTTTATAGAAACACCTAAGATGACTTCATTTCTAATTGTGGTTAACAAATCAGTATAAATTTGAATGATTTATTAGGAAATCATCATCACATTGCTACGAATGCCTTAAAAACTCAAATGAAATTATTACATTATTGGAGGCTGCCAAACAGGCTCTAAGCACATATTATTGTCAAAAATCTTGATTAGGAGTAATCTGTTAAAGAATTGGTTTTCCATCATCCTAGACTAGGCTATAACTAACCCCCGTGCACACAGCCTCTATGTATCCAAGCTCATGCGGTTTGTTGACAAAAGATATAGTGAGGCTCCTCACACAGTCCTTTTTTTAGGTCAGGGCTACTTGACTGCAGCACATGTTACATAGGACCAGAACTTTGGCGGGAGACGCAGACAACATTGTACTCTGCAGAATTGCTGCCAAGGAGATTCTATCCCTCGCCTCTTTCTTGGGAAGACTATGCCGCGACCACCCAAGAATGGAGCTTATATTATATACATTTAAAAGAAACTTTTCATAGTAACCCTTAGCGTTCAACGCTCGCCATAGCGTAGTGCCTTTTTTTTAAGAACGAGTCCAGATACTCTGTAACAAGTGTTGTATCGTACAATGCTTTGTGTTATAAAAAAAAAAAAAAGATATTTCTCTAAATGCTTCTTCTTGCTTTTAAACTAGTCATTGCACAATCTTTGTCAAGGAGGATGTGCCCTTTTTTCTTTTTTTTTTTTTCTTTTTCAGGTACTGAGGATGTGGACTCTCCTGGTGGAGTTTGCAGCTCCATTAGACCATAAGCTGGTCATTGCCCAGGCCTGATATCCTCTGTGATGCCCCCCTCTGTGATGCACGAGGGTCAAGGAAGAGGGGGGGATCAATTCACTTTTGAAGTTGTCACTTCACCCCCCCCCCCCAAAAGTGAATTGATTCCCCCCTCTGTCTCGGCTCCCAAGCGTCACAGAGGGGGCTGCACAGAGGATATCACCCCGCAGGCACAAAGTATTGCACAATCTGTCAGAAAGGATGCAGACTCTTTTATTTTTTGGGTAACGAGGATGTGGATTCTCCTAATGGAACTTGCAGCTCCGTTAGACCATAGCTATGTGCTCTCATCATTGTTTTTATTCTATGAATTTACCTACCGAAGTAGGCAATAAGCAATTGATTGGGTGCCTCGAGTGGCGCATTAGCCTAACAAGATAGGGTCAAACAACCAACTTACTAACTTCAAAACTAAGCTAGATTATGAAATAATAACTATGTCAATTTTCTATCAAACCTGGATGGATTAGTTGATCCATTCCATTTGCAGTTGAGATTTTTCTACAAACAAATAAAGTATCGGTTATGCATGTTACACCTATAATAATAATAATAGACAGTATAAATATATAATTAGTAGATTTGTAATTTTATTTATAGATTCTTTGAGTCAAAGAAACTATATTTAGAATTGTTGATTGTGGCATGAATTCAACCAACTCTCCGTGAGAGTTGTGTTTTGACATCACACGGAACCCATGTTTTACCGTGTTGGGTATTCTTATGGAAGTTGCCGTTTTGGCAAGTTGTTTAGTTTGGGAATAAAACCCATATTAGTTAGTAGGGTTTCATAGAGATTTTATTAGGGTTTTTCTCTTAGAACTGGAAAAAGGGGTTTTCTTCTATTAGAGAGTAAAGCCAAGGATAGGGTTTGAAAGAGAGAGGCAGTCAACCCTGCTCATATAGTCTCTGATTTGCTATTAGTGAAATCTCTTAATTACCTTCGCCCGTGAACATAGGTTTTAAGCTGAACCATATTATATCGTCTTGTGCTTTGTGCGTGTTTGTTGTTTGTATTTATTTCTTTTTTTATATTTCCTGCATATAATCCAAATCTAGGCTTTCATACATCCAGAATTAACATATACTAATTTTGCGTTTAGGTGTTACATTAGCAATTTTACTTGACCTCTGGTATGTTTTAAGTAAGACAAAGTTATTTACCACCAAAAAAAAAAAATGCAACTTATTTTTTAATTGAATCAGGTTTAATTGTCTTTTATTAGATGCTAATTTGACAAAGGTTTTCTTAGTTTGGCATTCTACATTTCTTTTATTTACATTCACTCAATAAAGTTGAGAATAAGAAAGAGTTTCATTTGAGAGTTTTATTTTTCAATTTGAGATTATTCTTAAGGAAATTAGGTTCTGATTATTTTTAGTTAAATTTAAAACATGACAAAGGTTTTAGCAACTTTATTACTTACATCTCAAACTTTTAGAATTTATAAACATTATTTGGATATGGAATGGGAATCTTCAAGAGGTTTAGTGATCACTTAAAGTTTAATTTTTTAAAGATTATTCTTAAGGAAATTAGGTTCCGATTACTTTTAGTTAAATTTAAAACATGACAAAGGTTTTAGCAACTTTAATATTTACATCTCTAACTTTTAGATTTTATAAACAATATTAGGAGTTGGAATGAGATTTTCAAGAGGTTTATGGAGTTAAATTATCTCAGATTTTAAATTACTTATATTTATGTTATTCTGTTATAAATGTAATACTTGAAAAGACATTCAAACCCATTTTATTATTTAAATGACATAAAATTGAAAGATATTGAAGCACATTTGGGAATTAAGGGGTAACCCTTTAGGCTAGCTATTAGATGCAGGAAAGATGGTTTACTCATGTGCAATAATGACCAGTGGCACCGATTAAAAAAGTGTTACAGAATGCAAGTTGTAGGCTTTAAAACAAAAGTGAAAGGCTAAAAAGGAATGTGGGTTAAGATAAAATGGGTGAATGTGGGCTTAAAAGGATGTTCTGTCCGGAACACCAGGGACATCATATGGGAAAAAAATGGGTGAATGATGCATTTTTTGAATATGGAATATTCATTTTATTCTATAGGACCTCCCCTGTTGTCTAGAACACCATCCTAGACACCAAATCCTGGACAGAACATCCTTTCCGTAAGAATAATTCAGATGGCTAATGATTTAACGCAAGATATGCACATTAATAGAGTTAAATAGAGGATAAGGACTCAATCTAAGCTTTTTTAATTTTTCGTTTCTTTTTTGGTATAATGACTCAAGCTAAGTTAGGAAAAGGCGATTGAATTGTTCGTGAAGGTAAATTGTAAGTTATGTAGATATACACAAGAAGATAATATAACTAAAAGTTATATAGATTGTATTAGAATTTAATTTATCTTAATAAATTAAACTTTAATACTATATTAATTCACCATGGGCATACATAAACACTATCATATTAATTCACCATGGGCATAAATAAACACTATTAACTTTATTACACATAAAGAAAATTAAAGCCTAGCAATATAAATATAAATATATGATAGTTCTTAATACGTAGAAAAATATCTTAGAAACTATTTATAAAATTACACATAGTTTTTCTAAAAATTTTGGTAAGTATATATTTATTTTAGAAGTTACAAAGTCTAGTTGCATATTAATTGTAACCTTTTCTTTTGCCGGAGGGTGGGGGGTGAGTGGGGGAGGTAATTATAGGTAAACTTTGTTAATTATTTTATTTTATTTTTAAAAAAGCTTTTGTTCGAACACTAAATAGATAAGCTAACTATTGAGTGGGCCACAAGACTGACTTCCAAACTATATTTTTTGATCCATATCCTAAGTGCGTCCCACTTAAAAAGTCTCTTTTTTAAATATTAAATATGTAGATCTATTATTAAATATGCAATGTCTATGATGTAAATTCTAAGTTGGCCCAATAAGATGAAATAAACAAGTTGATGTCAAAAAAGGTCCTTTTAGGGTACGGTGTTTCTTATTGGAAGATACTATTTATATAAATTAATGGAAAGTTTTAAGAAGTCATACAGTTTTTAGCCAATGCCCCCATGCTTGCGTGGCCATTAGGGATGAAATCGTATGCACCACGCCCCCTGATGGGACACTCAGTGGTGGAATCAATTCACTTTTTGGAGGTTTTTGATTCCCCCTCCTGAGTGTCCCATCAGGGGGGGTGTCGCACTTGAT
>JAOXJP010031062.1:0-16829 GCA_025762735.1 Platanus orientalis | reverse complement strand
GATTTACACTTTTTGGAGGGTGCTTATCACTTTTGATGTTGATGTGTCCATCCCTTGGTCCGTGTGCACGCATTGCACACGGATTTTGTGTCCACAAAATCCCAACTGCGAATGATTTGAATTGAACCCTACTTGTTTCTGTTATTGTCCGAGCTCCATTCCGATTAGGGCAAATTTACTATTGTAACACGTGGTGAAAAAATGCCCAACATCGAGCATAAAAATGTCAACTTTTTTGCTATTTGTTGCACAAGAGGATCATCACGCGCCTTTTTGCAAGAGGAAATTCTTTCTGCCATTCTGAAACCATTTTTGGATTGCCGACTTGAGTTATTTGAAAAAAAAAAAGAGTGTGTCTATTTTCAAAGATTCCCTTTCCATCACTCAAAATGCGCAGAATTAATTGTACAAGAACCCCTTTTTTCTTGAGTGGGAATCTGCTTAAATTTATTTTTCAATTAAAATGCTAAAAAACCAATCATAACATTAACATTAGGTAGGAAATCAGCTTTTCCTGATGTATTAGAATGGCATCTGGGGGTGGACACATCAGCACTGAAAAGTGATAAGCACCCCCAAAAAGGTGTAAGTTGCTTTTTGGTACTGATGTGTCTGCCCCCTGATGTCATCCTAATACATCAGGAAAAACTACTAATTTCCTTACCTAATCCCAGCCCCCCCTAAAAAAAGATGTATAATGCCACAGCCCAGACAGAAAGAATGAGTTTCTGTGATGACATGGACCTCTATAGGCATATCATTGATTGGCACATGATGTGTTTTAAACTTAGTGTCTCATTTTGGACACCTAATTTTCAACTAAACAATTTTTTAGACGTCTTCAACCCTCAACACAACATGTGCCAGCTTATAATTCACCATAGACATTACAAAGACTTTTCATTTCAGAAATTTTGGAGGCCAGATGGGAAACATGAATTATGTTCTAGAGAAACTCTTGGGAATGTCTCCAAATGGGCTCGATGTGTGCTGACCATGATCAGATCTTGTAGAAAAACAGAGCTGAAGAAAAAACCCAAACTAGTTAGCAGAATTCTTATAGTGAAATAAGGGTTGGTTGGGCCTATGGTGGGTCAAGTTGGCTTCGGGACTTCTCTTTCTTAATTCGGCTTGGAATTTGTGCATTGAACCAGAAAGGTTTGGTTTAGGTTGGGTTTGTTTACAATCTGTATCTCTATTCTTTTTTCATACTTATTTTAAGCAATGCCAAATGCAACCTTAGATCAATTATAACATATTTCATAATGGTTAATTTCTTGAAAATTCTTAACAATTCAAGATTAGATCCATGTTATTTATAAATTTAATATGTAGATTTCAAATAAAAATTACAAGGATCTATCAATAAAGAGAATCATGAGATCAAAACATGTATAGATTCTATTTTTATAACAATTCACATGAGATTTCAATAGATAGCTGTAATGACCCTAAATTCGATATCTTATTTATCTTTTGACCGGGTCTAGGTTAGCCACCCTTACACCAAGCCCAACCTGTTGCCATAGCCAATACCCCTAGGTTTGTTTGGGCATTTTTCAACTGGGCCCAAATTATTGTTACCCTTGAGATCATGCATTTTTGTTTGGACAATACATGTGGGGGATTTTCCAAATAAATAAGTAAATACATGTAGGGGGCAATTGCATCCATGTATAAGTTATATCTATTTTCTAAAACCCTCCAAATGTTTTGTGATGAAAAAGTCTCTATAATGTCTATGATGACATGTGTTGTGTTGGGGGTTAAAAGGGTCAAAATATTGCTCAGGTGAAAAGTAGGTGTCCAAAAAGAGATACCAAATGTACAACATGTGTGAATCAATGGAACGCTTACAGAAGTCCGTGTCATCACAGACAATCATTCTTCTGTTTTAAAAAAAAAACACAATAATAATAGGTATAAAGCCTAGAGATATTGAAAGCAAGATCACGTGATTAGAAGTAAAGTCATGTGCGTTAGCGCGTGAAGAAGCGTGCAGGGGAAACCGAAGAATCTGCTAAGAATCCTACGCGTTTCTTTCTTTATTTAATTTTTAATTCCTTTGGGAACTATAGAACGTGATCGTACAAATTAGGAAGCACGACAAAAGGTAACATATTATGGGTCTGCCTAGCCCAAATCATAGAGGCTCATGGTGCCTTGACCACCCAATGATGTATATGTGGCCCACCCATCCATCATAATCCGGCTGGGCCACCTCTTGGGTGGGCCTTTATCCATAAATTGAAGTAGCTAAAACAGAGTGTCGAATTAGTCGAAAATAAGGTCCCATGACGGTGGCCATCGGATTGGAATAAGTGTTGAGACCTCTCTTACCTGTGCTTGGTAAGGATCTAACTTTAGTACTCTTAACATAGGGTTGGATATAGGGCTGCAAATTGGCCTGGACTGGGCTGGGCAGAGGTCCGCCTGAACCCCAACCTGAAATACTACATGGGCCTGGACTGGGCCCAATCTCGTACTCAGCTCAACAGCGTCCACTGAACTCAGCTTCTTCTAAAACGTAGGATTTGGACTGAGTTCAGGCTGCCCAAACTTCACAGCCCATTGGCTATTTAATTTAATAAATAAAAAAATTAATTGCAAAAATATTCTTATTACTAAAAAAATTATACTTAATTACATTTTAAACTGTAATTTGGGCTGGGCCAGGTCATTCAGGTGGATTAAGGCCTGGCTAAGCTTGGTCCAAAGTTTCATGTTGGGCCTAAAACTTGGGCCCAAACTCAGTTTAACCGAAACTATAATGAACTCAGCCCGCCTAAACTTCAGGCTAAATAATTTGAACTTCAGTCCAGCCCAACCCATTTATAGCGCTACTTGGATTTAGGGCTGTAAATGGAGCGGATTCGGATCGGATATATGTACATCTGATATCTGATTCGATTAAATTTGTGTGCATCTGATATTCGATCGGATATCTGTCGGATGTTTAACAAATGAATTCGAATTCGATTACGTAATCAGATTTCGGATGCGAATTCGGATATCTAGTTAGTTGGATTTAACATATATATATATCGAATTTAGCATATATACTAATATTAATATATAAATAATTATGTATAAATATAATATTTAATTGGATCAGATTTTAATCGGATCGGATGTGTATGTATCTGATTTCAGTTTGTTTAATAATCAGATATTTAATAATCGGATCAGATTTTAAACAGAATCGGATATATGAGCATCCGAATTTGCTTTAATCGGATTGGAATCGGAATCAAATCGAATTCGGATGCTTAACTGGATAATTGATCTACTAATACACGTATTTCAATCTAATAGTTATGAATGTATAACCAACCTTCCCAACCAACCAAAAAAGTGTTCTAAAGGGGTGCCGGCCTCTTGTACCATTTTATTTATTTATTATTAATTTTTTAAAGGTTTTTTTAAAAGTTTTTTGTAAAAGTTTTGATGAGGCTACTCAGGTCACTGTCACATCATAGGCAGCCTTGCAATACAGGCGTGACAAACGTCAAAACAATCACCCGAGCAATGGTGTAGGTGAACCTTTCTTTGCACTCTTTAGACACAAAGGATCTTCTCCTGCCGGCCTATGACCTGTTAAGGTCCTGTCTAACAGATGGCAGGAGATGATACTGCCTCCATCTCTCCTACCAAGGCACTGGTATAGTGGTATTTTTCTACCTTTTGGTGAAAGAATCATTTTCTCATGTCAACAAGGAAGGTCTTCAATATGAACTGGGTTTACCGTAGTAATGAATTCTCTGTTCATTTGCATGGTACACATTCATTGAACCATCAATAGAATATCCTGAAGGTCTGAAAGTTGATGTAATGAGATGATCATAGCCTAAGGAAGTAGTGTTACCAGTAAGTGGGGCTCATCAAATGGTGGGTCCTGTTCCCCGGGATTTGCTTTGCTAGTCCAATTTTACTTTTCACAAAGCGAGCAGTTAGGTTTCCCCTTGGCTTCTGTGCACATAAAATTGGTACGCAATGCATGTGTTGGGTCTTGCATCAGCACCAAAAAGTGATAAACATGTGCCCCAAAAAGTGTAAATCACTTTTCAATGCTGATGCAAGCCTTATCAATCCCTGCACATGCATTGTGCACAGATTCTGTGCACATAGAAGCCAAGCAGGGTAGGTTCATGTGTCACAGGACTGGTGTAACGAGCTTAGGGGTTTCCATATTTTGCCATGTGTTTCATGTTAAGTGGATTAGTACTAACTATTAAACGGATCCCATCTAAAAAATTAGACAAGCCAAAAATTAGCATGATTAATGATTCTTATAATCAACTTTGACCTTTTCTTTTATTTGACTTTTTTTTATTATTTTAAATTCTGATCATCCAATAAATAATCTAAAGAAACAAAAATTATTGTCATCACTCTATAAGAGCATAGTTTTGAGAACCGACTCAATTGGGTTGTCAGTCCCGGTTTGACTTGAACCGGCAACAAAAAAGGGTTTCTTAGAAGCTTAAAACCGGGATAAATAAAAAATCATATCAAACCGTTCGGTTTTTAAACAACCCGGTTTTAAATCAAACCAACTGTTTTTAGTAGTATTATTTTTTTGGCAGCATATTATGGAAAAATAAAAAATAGAAATAGAAAGTCTTTCCAAATATCAATTTCCACTTACCTTAACATTTAAACTTTAATTTTAAGTTATCTTTTTCAACTCAAACCATTGATCATCATCCATCTTTAACCTGCAAACAAATAAAAAAGAAGACAAACAACAGCAGTAAAGAGGAACAAGAAGACTACCATGGTTCCATTGTCCTCGATTA
The DNA here is from genome assembly GCA_025762735.1 of Platanus orientalis. Taxonomy (NCBI): domain Eukaryota; kingdom Viridiplantae; phylum Streptophyta; class Magnoliopsida; order Proteales; family Platanaceae; genus Platanus; species Platanus orientalis. Next base: position 12,030 of record JAOXJP010031062.1, on the reverse strand, counting down.
CATCAGGTATGTGTGTTTATTTTTTTTTTTCACTCTTTGTTTCTTGCATGTTTGATATTTAAGGGCCATACCGTCTATGGTACAAATAAGTCCATTCATCGTCTTCAAATCTCATTGTCTATTCAATAACCACTCTTACTCCTTTCAAGTAACAACATTAGTTGCTATACCAAACCTCTTGTGCTTTTTAACCAAAAAAAAAAAACTCCTGTTTGATATTTTCTTATAAAAAATGTCTCTTGTTCGATGTTTTAAAGCAGGTCTTTCTACTATTTGATTGAAAGAAGTGGAATTAGAAAGACCCAACTAATTTTTAGGTAAACATTACAAAATATAAGGAGTTGTTGGCACCATTCTAAAAATATGTTTATAGACGGATGACATGTGGATTTTAATGGATTTAGAAATTGAGTCACAAATAGGGACACATGATGGAACCAAAATTAAGACACGTGTCATAACAACTAGCATGCAATAAAAACAGATCATCATTTACATGAAGCATGTGGGGCAAAACCACTACACACCCCATGACGAGCATCTGCTGCAACATAAGAAAGTGACTATGACAACAAAGAAGAGTGAAAAGTGAAAGAAACCACCCAACAATGTGAAGGAGTTACAATAATCGTAACGGATTGGCTTGATATAAATAGAAGAAGAAGTGATCTCCAACATCAACATCAACATCAACCCATACCCAAAACTATGCTAAGAAGAAGAAAATTTTCCCACCCACACAAAGATTAGCGACCATAGTGAGATATCACTTCAAAGGGGAGTAAGATTCAACACTTAAGAAGATCGAAGTGGTATTTTTTACGAGAAGTCTAGGTGCAAAAAAACCCCTTGAATCCGATGACGAGCGTGATGCATATGACAGGTTGGCCAAGGTAATTACTACAAATTTATGTTTAATGATAAAAAAAATGTCAGTTCAAGAGAAGACCATGGCATAGCACCCGAGAATGGTTTAAAGAGAGAAAGTTTACCAGAAACCTCAAGAGGACTAGAGGGGCAAGGTCGAGTAGTAGTTTGTCTTGATAACCAACGACTCGAGTTCCATATGGGGGACCTATATGGAAAGGCTCAACAAGAGTGGGATGGCCATGAAAAACTTTGGCAGACCCAAAATAAACTCTATTAAGCCATACATCTTCTGTATCGAGAAATGTTAGAGGAGCACCCATGTCCTGGGAAAGAACCAAGAAATCTCTCGATAAATGGTAAAGATCTAGACAGTGTGGGTTGCCTCAAATAGGAAGCTCAATAGTTTAAATGTGTAAGTTGGATATCTCAAGAGAATTCCTTGAGTCAATATGATCTTATTGATAACCGTGCGAGAACATGGGTCAGAAATATTGACACCCTCCGTATAAGAAAAATTTATCGTCTCGAGATCACGAAAGATGACTCGAACCTCTAAGTTAACTGGGTGATGATCAATGTATAAGGTTGATACACAGTCGAGGTTCTAAGAATAAAACAAAGAGATGAGTACACGAGATGTGTGCTAGGAAAACCTTGAGGCAAGTGGATAAGGGACCAGGTGGTGAGTTAGTTGATGAGAAGAATCAGTCTCTTGCAAAACATAACACCATCAAGCTTGACACTGACCCTCAAGGTACTAAGGAACTAGCAGTCGAGTATATCAGTCAGTTGATTCCCCCGCAAGGAGGAAGAGGAGGCAAAATCTCCTGATGGATTGATCAATATCAACCCAATCATGATCAAAGAATTAACAACAAAAGAAAAAAATAAAAAATAGGACAAATTGGCATGTCGAAAAACATGCCAAGCAAATGGAAACAAGGCCAACCTTGGCCTGATACAGGTAGATATTAATATAGTTACGATTAGTGAAGTGACCGCTAAGGTTTGCAGAGCAACAGTCAAGCACAAAGGTTGGTAAATTACATGATAGGGTCTAGTCACTATAGTTTCAAAGCCAGTAAGCATTGGCACAATCAATGTCAATGTAATATGTGATGATCGAAAAATCTTTCCTCGAAAAAGGGTCGACCATCATAAATCATGCTATTTAGAAGTAGAGTATCGACATAAGAGAGCACTCAATCAAAATGTCAAAGGCTTGGTAGCAACTAAGGCTGAACAAGGCCAGTGCGACAAGGATGGACAAAAAACAAGTTCTTTGCCAAGGGTTAAGATCAACTCAACACAAGAACTTAGAATTGGAGAAATTAAGAGTCCAAAGGGGAAAGGAAGAGTATATACTTTAAGCCTAAGAACATGGCCTTGAAGAGCATAGCCTCGATTGTGAGTATAAAATGGGTTGCCAAGGAGGGATTGTCCTTTGAAGGCTTTGCGGTAACAAAGTCTTGCAATACTAGCATATCATTCTGGGGACTTAAAATGGTGCATCAAGACAACTTGGGTCATATCAAGAGTCACGTCTTAAGAAAGGATGAAGCCAATACTGTGCTTTGGGGGGGTAGCATTACTTCGAAAGCAGAAAATTTGAGCATAATGGAATAGTCATTTGCTTGGGAAAGGCTAATCCAAGACAACTAAGTTTTTTATGAAGATATTCATCAACTTGCATGTACCAGGGAAAGACTCGATGGTGTGTTCTTAAAATAGTGTAAACCTCCACATCAAAAGAAAGAGGTATCCAATGACAAAAATGTCCTGCAATAAGTAATATGAGCCAAACATTATGGTTTATATAAGGACAAAAAATGTCCCATAATAAAAAGAGTCTAACACGACAAGTTATAATGAAAGAAAAAAATTCACGGGAAAAAATTGTCCAAACAAAATTTCATTATGTATATAAGTCGAAAATTACAAAGACTCTTCTCGAGATAAATATTGTCTAAGGAAAAAAATGTCCTAACAAGTGAGACAATGAAACACAAAGGGATCATGTTGAAACTATCCAAAAAATGATTGACAAGAGGTGGAGGGGCTAATGATGAACATAGGGAAGAACACAGGCTTCTGAATAAACTATTTAACTTGTATGTCACCACTTGATGAGGGATTTCGATGATGTGTGTTTTTCACCTCTCTCGAAGCTACCTTAGGAGTCACCCAAGCAATGGTTTTGGATCAAAAGAGTAAAGGAAAGGGCTTAGGTTAATGCACCTCACCCAGTGAGTGCCATTTTCATGGAATCATGATTTGTGTGGGAGACAAGCGACGTGTAGGGGAAACCACATCTCTAAAGGTGTAGATGACACTTCATCCCTATCTGTAGAATAGTCCTCCATGACCCAAGTCGTACCCCAAGATCAGTTGAGGGATCCCCATGTGATCTTCCTGCTCTTTGAAATAAGGAGATCAGAGATGAGATGACCAGCCTCCAGCCGTGGGGTGGTGGTCTGAATAAAGAACATGGTGTAAGAAGTTAATATTGAACATTCTCATGAACAAGTTAATCCATGTCTAAGTAAAGTCCAAGAAGGGGAATCACCCCATTTAACAAAGTTTGAAACCATTCCAGAGTATCAAGGCTCGCCAGTATGGTTGCAAAGAGGATGAGATGCGATCACAATGAATAGGGAAGATCATAAGATGATGCTCAAAGTTGGTATCTATAGACCCACAAAGGAAAGGGTTACTAGAGGATGATGAAGATAATTTAGTTTTACACGTAGAAGCCGCCGTTCATGCTGCATGAGATCATAAGGAGTTGAGCAAATCCTGGAAGTAGTTAGCGATAGAGGATATTTCATCTTAGAAGAGGCATCCTTTGGGATTACCTAGTTAAATTAGTTACATCCTTAAGTGCAGACCACTAAAAATAATCAATACGGTTCAGATGCGTGAACCTGAAGTGTTAGAAGAAGGTCATACGTATCTAGTTAAGATCTAAACTAAACACATGTGGGGGGCATGTGTTGGCAGCATCCTAAAAATCTGTCTACATACGGATGACACGTGGATTTTAATGGATCTAGAAATAGAGGCACAAACAAGGATACGTGATGGAGCTAGAGTTAAGACACATGTCATGATAACTGACATGCAACAAAGGCAAATCATCATTTACACGAAGCAAGCAGGGTAAGGCCACTGCACACCCCATGACAAACATCTGCCACAACATAAGAAAGCTACTATGACGACAAAGAGGAGTAGGAAGTGGAAGAAACCACCAAGCAACATGAAGAAGTTACAACTGTCATAACTGATTAGTTCAATATAAATAGATGAGAAGTAGAAGAAGAAGTGATCTCCAACATCAACATCAAATTTCATTTCTTAGGACTAGGAGTAGTTTAGCTTAGTTTGTAATTTGGCTTAAAAGGATTGAACTTGGTTCATTCCTTAGATTCTATCATTGACTTGTTCGAGATCGAGTAGCATAGCTCTTCTAAAGAGACTAGTGACCCCTGGAGTTGACCGAGATGTTTGTACTTGTTGTGCGGAAGCCTAGATTTAGATTGTACACAACAAATAATAGAGTAAGAAATTAATGCAAATAGAAAACACATAAAGTAAGAAGATGATTTAATGTGGTTTAGCTTAAAGCCTACGTACATGGGTGAAGACGATCAAGAGAGGTTTCACTATTACAAAACATAGATTCCAAGAGCTTTGCGGCTACCTTTTCTTCCTAAAACCTCTATTTTTTGTTTACAAGAGAAGAAGCCCCTTAAAAAACCCACGAAACCCTAACTTTCCAAAGTTGGTTTATAACCCAACTTGCCAAAACCGTTCCATGTTAAGTTGGACATGGCTCTCGCCAAGAAACGGGTGAATTGAAGCCACTGCCTCAACAAATCTCCACCTTGGCTTTAATTCTACCAAGATTACATAGTAGAAAAAACTTGACTCCCATCTTCTATACACAACCCCGAAGGGTAACTCTAGATACTGTGAATACCTATATTTTTTACAAGACACATAATCTGTGACATGTGCACCACACTCCACCTTGGCTCACATTCCAAAACCACTTTGGAGAAAATCTACACTTGTCTTTCTTAGTGAACTTTGTGTCATATAGACCTGAAACGTAGCTCCACCTTGAACCTGAATCACAACTTGTCTACTATCACTGCAAACAACCATTGGCCTTAAAGAATCACTGCTACACATACCATTGAATCAATTCAGTCTTGACACCATCTGACTTGATCATAATACAACCAAAGCATATGTGTAGCTACCCCGAGCTGACTCGCCTAGTCAACTCTAAGAGGGACCTTGATCCATCCTCTCGAATCACAGGAACCTCCTCACCATCATCTACTGCCTGAAAACTTACATCACCTCTCTTTGTTGCATCCGCAAAAGAGACCCTACCCCAACACTGGTTATTCCATGCATTTCATTTGCAACTATCCATTGAGGTCAAAGGAACACTGTCAATCACCATATTCCCTATCAGACGATACAAACCATCACCACACTTTTCTCCTTTCATCAGGACCAAACAACCATGTGTGATTTTCTTGGCTTTACCTGCAGCTAAATACCTATAACCCTTGAAGTCCAACAAGCCTAATGATATTAAATTCCTTTGCATTTTTGGGACATATACCACACCACCCAAAGTATGATCCACTTCATCAAACATCTTGATCTTCACCGTCCCAACACCTGAGACATCACAAGTAGACCTATCACCCAAAGAAACAAAACATGTCTTTTTCTCTTGGAATGTATCAAAAAATTTTTTTGGAGCAAATATGAACATGACAGCCTAAATCTAATATCCATTCATCATAAGAAAATGTGTTCATACCTTTGGAGACTGTGAGAACATCTTCAATGTACTCTTCCTGTTCCTTTGCCAACGTTGTACTGGGACTATCACCTTTCTTCTTGTTAGAAAAATCTAGACAATCCTTATTTATATGACCATATTCTTTGCAACGAAAGCACCGCATCTTGCCCTTTCCTCTAGACTGACCTTTATCACTTCCAAAATCATTTTCCTTTGTTCTTCCTCCCACAAACAGACTTTCTGCTTGTCCCTCACCCTCTTCTCTAAATACCTTCTTCCTCAATTCCCTAGAATGCAAGGATGCCTTAACATCCTCCATGGAGATGGTATCCTTTCCATAGAGTAAGGTCATAACAAAGTGTTCATATGATGTAGGTAAAGAGCACAAAACAATGATAGCTAGATCCTCATCATCAATCTTAATATTAATGTTTTTTAGATCCATAATAATTTTATTGAATTTATCCAAATGCACTTTCACAGACATACCTTCTCTCATCCTCAGTGTATAGAACCGTTGTTTCAAATACAACCTGTTTGTGAGAAATTTGGTCATGTACAGGGTTTCCAACTTGAGCCACAACCCAGCCGTAAACTCCTCTTCTGCAACCTCTCATAACACCTCATCAGCCAGACACAACTAAATCATGTTGAGTGCCTTGAGGTCAAGTTCCTCCCTTTCATCTTCCTTCATCATCGTAGAAAGCTTTTCCTTCCCCATCAAAGCTTTGTCCCGTCCTTGTTGAACCAACAACACACGCATCTTCACACGCCATAGATTGAAGCTATTATGTTCATCGAATTTCTTCACTTCGTACCTTGCCGCCATGTTAAAACACCCCAATCGCAACCTAGGGCTTTGATACCAATTATTGTGTGGAAGCCTTGATTTGGATTGTATGCAACAATTAATAGAAGAAGAAATTAATGCAAACAACACACACACAAAACACAAGACAATTTAACGTGGTTTGGCTTAAAGCCTACGTCCACGGGTGAAGACAATCAAGAGAGCTTTCACTATGTAAAACCAGAGATTACAAGAACACTGGCTGCCTTCTCTACCCAAATCCTAATTCCTAAGTTACAAGAGAAGAAGAAAAAAAGCCAATAGGTATCCCACTAATATGGGTTTTATACCCAAAAAACAAAAACCCTAAAACCAAGTAACTTCCAAAACGGAAGTTACAAGTTCCGTGTGAAACCTCCACACGTCTCTCAACGAGAGACGTGGGAATTAAAGGCATCGTCTCAAAACTAATGATCCAAGATAGTAATTGTCTGTACTTTTATATGAACTATTCATGAAAATTCTATATAATTTAAACAAAACAAGAGCAATTTACAATGGGTGAGTTATTTTCTCTATCCTTTGCTCTTCTCCTTAGCTTTTCCTCTTCCCTTGATTTTTTTTTGGAACTCCCACCTGAGATACGGACTTTTCCTCTAAATTTAAAGGAATAAATTTCAAAGATAGTAAGGAAATGTTCAAAGATATTAGAGAGTTCTCTAAAGTTAGTAGAGAATTCTCCTAATTTGGAATAAATCTCTCCAATGGAATTTTCTTTCTAAATTTGGATATTTTCTTTCAAAATTGGGAGCCCCTCTACCCCCCCATTACATCATCCTTAAATAAATGATGTAATGTTGCCATGGGCTTTTTAGTCATTTGGGCATTATAGTATAATTGTAATTATGAGAAGGGATATTCTTAGGAAATTAAAATTATAGTTGATGGTTACTTTAGAAAACCATGAGAAAGCATATGCTAAGAAATTTTTCCATGCTATGAGGTGTTTAAAATATTTCATTAACCATCCCCAGATAATGGTTTTTATTTTTATTTTTTTTGTGAAAAATACATTAATTTAAATTCATGGTTGGATAAAGCTTGTTTTTGTTAGAAAAAAACATTTTCCCTTAAACCAATTATTTGGTTTAGGGTTTTAGTAAACTTTGTGGAACTAAACCCAACACTATATGGAGTTTCCCTATCATGCCCCAAACCTAGCCTAGTGTAAACTAGCTCGAAAATGAACTTGATTCGGGTCGTAACATTGGGTTTTGATCATTCATAATTCCATAATTCACAATTCCATATTACTCATAATTCGCAACTATATTCCAATGTCATGTATAAAATTTTCTTTTTCTTTTATTTCTAATTCCTTTATTGTTCATTAAGATTACATTAAATCTAACATTCAATCATCTAATAGCAGAAGCATAAACATTCAAAACTTGTCATTCCATATTCATAACTATATAACAATAACCAACCATATCAACAACAAAAAAAGATTTAAGCTTATACATTCTCTCATAAAATGAAATACACCTTATCTAGTATTTAGGATACACATTTTTTCTACACAACTAAAAACATTTATAATTTTCCTTGAAAGAAAATATAAGGCATCAAAGGCATGTTATCCACTCTTTGCTTTATCAATTCTCCTCTTTATGGGATCAATTCTTTTCATTTGGTGATGTCAATTTTTGGGTGAGTTTAATAGGCTCAATAAACAAACATGCATATTAGATAGGAGTCTAAACAACGATATATAATTCAAAACATAGCTTGCATGAAAATGTTTCAGATTCTAAACTTGACAAAAAAATTCAAATGGTTATGTTTTATATTCAATTCTACTGCACATGAATGAGAAAGAATAAACAAAAAATTTATAAGCAATATATAGGATATGAATGAATGATACAATGTCAGGGGCTGAAATTAATGGCCTTATTGGTATGGGTTTCGGACCGCAATATGCATGAATCAGACCCAATCGACTTGATTCACCCATACTCCCAAAAGAATCAAACCCTTGGTTGGACTAACTAATCCTTACTACATCATTATTGAAAATTAAAAGGAACATAACTTAGGGTTTTGACACTATAATGCTCATACATATTTGATAAAGACATTGTAGTCTTACCCTCTTTGTTCTCGGCTAGGCAATTGCAACAAACACATATAACATCTGTACTAAATTCCACCACATCCATGCAATAGCGATGTCTTACCATAGTGCTACATACATCACATTTAACCAAACACTCAATCCACCCTCGGTCTCCACATTGATCACACACTGTTGTATCCTCTTCTTTATTGGTCATGTAGTTCGAACCCATAAAACTTACGTTTGATGAATCATCATGCTCATTAAGTTGTAGTAGCTCCATATACTCGTCTGCATCATCATAAACATCATATTTTGGGCCTTCATCATGATCATTAAGTTGTAACTTCATATATTTATATTTATTACCATAAATTCAATTTATCTATGCTCTATAGTATAGATCCCAAAGACTTCTTGTTGCCATCATCATTCCTCCAATGTTTGAACTATTATCTTTGTTACTGACTAACACAACCCATGATAGATTTAGTAGCAATTGATGTAGCCCATAGTTGGCACTAAATAAATATAAAAAAAGTTAACTGATGTCGGCAATTAAAGATGGTTTAGTTTAAAATAAAAACTATGAAAAACTTAGTCATATTGGAATCTAAATAACTACAAACTTAACAATGATAAAATCCTTAATACCAAGAATTGTGTAAGTAATGATTATCAAACCAATTATGTAGTTATGGAAAAATATCATATATAGAGCAGCTAAAGTTCTAGATACACACATACACACAAAGATAAATAGAGAGAGAGAGAGAGAGAGAGAGAGAGAGAGAGAGAGAGAGAGAGAGAGACTATTGGACATCAACCTTCATAAACCAAAGGTGAATCATTATCTTTCGATTTTGAATAGGAAACTAAATCTTTCCACTAAGGAAACTTTTTAAATGTTGGAATCATCTATTTTATAAGGAAATGGGATGTTGAGATCGATTTAAGGAAATAAATCTTTCCAAAAAGGAAACTTTTTAAATGTTGGACTCGTCTATGTTATATGAGGAAATTGAATGTTGAGAGAAATTTAAGAAACTAAATATTTTTAATAAGGAAACTTTTTAAATGTTGGACTCATCTGTTTTAAGTAGGGAAATGGGACAATAAGGTGTCCAAACTTGCCCCTGTGGAACTATGTAGGACTGTTCAACAAAAAATGTAATACTTAAATTAATTACTAAAGTTCTAGGCCATGAAGAAAAGTATTGTGCCATTATAGGAAGGATAATAAGCTATGTGAAACCAAAATTAACTCATTACAATTTCCATTTTGAATATGCAATTGAATCTTTTTAACAAGGAACCTTCTAAATGTTGGATTCATCTGTTTTGCATAGGAAAATGGGGCCTTGAGAAATATTTCCAATAAGGAAACCTTTTAAAAGTTGGAATCAGCTATTTCAAATAGGAAAATAGGGTGTTGAGTAAGATTTAATAAATTTAAGGAGTTTAATTAGAAAGAAAAAAAATGGAAAACAGGGGGTGTCCACATGGCACCCCCTTAAAAAATAAAGGTTTTTTCATAAAAAAAAAATGGAGAAAAAAGGGTGTCCATGTGGCCACCCCTTTACTTTAGTACATTATATAAATATATTTTGAATTTTCAAGTTAGGAAAATAGAAAATGCTCATTTTATACTTGAACAAATATTATTTAAAATTTGTAGAAGATTTTTTGTATTTTATAAAATAAAAAAAAATGACATGAAAACCTAAGTTGAAATTTGCAACTCCCGAGTTGAGTCAAAAATCTGAGTTAGGAGCTATGAAAAATAATAATTTTTAATCCTCACACTTCAGTTTTCATTCTTCCAAGTTCTTTACTCTTTCTCTCATTCTGTCCTATTATTTTGAATTTTTTGAGAGCCCACTCCTTGACGGCATTAGGAAACAAAATCCAAAAATCATCAAGGCTTTTTCTTATTTTGTTACAACTTGGCTTAGAGTCCTCGTTTTTAAGGCTCTTGTTGCTTTGTTATCATGTATAAATAAAGTTATCAAGACTTCATTGAGTCAGGTTTATTTTAAAGTCAACTCTGTCGAGTCATTCAGTTAACTAAATGAATCAATAAGCTTTGTTGGTGATTGAGAAAAGGAGGGCGTTGCAGATATTGAGAGACAAGAGTCTTTATCATTATCAAATAGGGGAATATGAGAGATAAATGTATAACTAAGAAACAAAGAAAATGTGGGTGGGGGGGGGGATGATTTTTTGAGTAATTTTACATGAATAATGAACTATTGTAATCATCCAACAGCTTGAAATATGATTGCATTGGGGGGGGGGACTGAGGGTGGGCATATTAAATAAGGGCTGGTACAAAATCACTATTGAACACTACCACTATTATTTATAGAGACTGAAGAAGGAAAGAGTTGTGAAGATTAAGAGAGGACATTTTTTTGTTGTTATCAAAGAGGAGAATATGTTGGAAAAAAAGGGTGAATATGAGATATGGATGGATGAATAAGAAAGCAAAAAATGTGGGGGGTTACTGATTATTGATTTCCTTCCACATATCTTTTCAGTATAGATGTTATTGTAAAATTTTCAATTGTTGATTGTATCTATTGACTAAGAAGGATGCCATTTTTATCCAATGCAGGATTCTTTAAATATGAAAAGCTGAAATAGTTAAAATTTAGTTCAGCTACATTTGCAATGCTATGTAATAATTGGATGAGGGATGACAATAGATCATTTCGATCAATTTCACTATATGGGCACTAGTGTGCATATATTAGTAACAGTTTTCTCATTGAGTTTGTTTGTTGTAATAAAAAGGGAAATATGACAAATGGATGGATAAATAGGAAGCAAAAAATAGGGAGGGGAATGATTAGTGATTTCCTTCACCATGTTACTTTTTTCACTACAAATTAATGAACCTGAAAATTCTCGATCATTGATTACATACATAACTAATGAGGGTATCAATCTTAGTTCATATAGGCATTTTAAGAGGTAAATACTTAAAATAGTCAAAACAATTATGCGGTTTTGAATTATTTTAAGACAATTTGGTTATAATGTATTTTTAGAGCCTCTTAAAGAGGCGTAGGAAGGAAAGGGACACAATAATTGGATAAGGAATGATAATAGATTATTTTCAACCACTATCACTATAATTACTGAAGTTGAAGGGGGGGGGAGCACAAAGGTTAAGAGATGAGAGTTTTTGTTGCATAATAAGAGAAAAGATGGATGAATAGATTGGAAATGAAAAACAGGGGGAGGATGATTACCTAATTTTGTTTTATACTTCTTGGTTTCACTATAATGGTGCCATAAATTTTCGATTATTAATTATCTCTTTACTTATAATGGTTGTCAGCACCCAAATTTTGACTCGGGTCAGTTGATAGAATAAGAACAACATGACAACATTTAGGCATTAAGACTTTAAGA